>JADLZK010007740.1:0-172503 GCA_015847255.1 Hyparrhenia diplandra | reverse complement strand
AAGTTCGCTTTTGAGGTTGGGGGTTGAGCCGATGACCCGAAATTGAAAAAGGAAAAATCGAGGCTCCCATTCACCCCCTCCGGTCGCCGCTTTCGGTCCTTCAATCAAGACGTTGTCGCCGGGCTCGAGACGGTGACAAGCGCAGCAGATGAGGACTGTATAGATGTCCAACGGGCCGGGCTGCAGTACGCCCGCTGCCCGCTCGGGCCGGACCGGGCCGGCCCGCGGCCACTCGCGGGCTACGGCGGCGCTGGCCATGCCACCTACGGGCTCGGGCCGCGCCCTCGCCCATGGCCCGGTCCGTGGGCCATTTTATCGGGCCACGGGCCGCTTGGGCCACGGGCCGCCGGGCCGGCCTGCGCAGGGACCGCCGCGTGAGCCTCTGGCGGCTGCCGCTGCCGCTGCCGCCGATGCGCGCTGTCGCGCTGAAGCCTCGCTGGCTGCCGCGCCAGCTGCCGTCCTGGCCGCCGTCGCGGGAAGAGGCCGCCGCTGAGCTCGTCGCCGCCGAGCACGGGCGGACTCGCTTCGCCCGCCGCTTTCCTCGCAAGCACCGCTAGCCGCCGCGACGCCGCTCGCCGCCTCCCGCCGCAAGACGCCGCCGCTGCCTCGCGCTCATCGCTAGCCGCTCGCCAGCGCCACAGACGCTGCCCTCGCCAGCGCGCCAGCCATACGCTTCCCGCCGCCGGGTGGCCGAGTGCCGAAGCCGTGGAGGAACGCGATCGCAGGAGGATGCGCGGACCGGACGGCTCGGCTAGGAAACGGGATTGGAGATAGGGTGGGGATGTGGTGGGCTATGGGCTTGTTAGCTTGTTAGCGTGCCCTTTCTCAAAAAACTTGTTAGCGAGCCCGAGGTCACCGGGGCGGGCTAGACATCGGGCCCGCCCCGTCCCGCCCAATGCCACCGGGCGGGCCGATTACCGGTGCCACGGGCGAAGGCAACGCCCATGGCCCGTCCGGCCACCGGGCGAGCCGCCCAGATCCCGCACATTACGGACCGGGCCGGCCAGGTACCGGGCTATTTTGCCGGGCCTCGGACCAGCCATAGGTCACGGGCCAAATGGCCAACTTTAAGGACAGGAGCAGCGCGTGCGCGCGGTCGCTAGCGACGGTGTGGAGGGACGAGCGCCGGGACGTGGAGCATCCACGAGACATGCACGTGGAGGGGTGACGTAGACTTTTTCTATCTCGAAATGAATGTACAGTATATTTTACAATCAATCTAATAATACTAGTAGCACGTCAACCTTACTAATTTGTTTGTATACAATTTTTTGATTTAATTTAAAGAATAATCTTCAGTAAGTGAGATGTTTACCGAATTTGGATACGGAGGGACTACAGTGCGCCGGGCTTTCTCACTCATTGCAATAATCATTGCATTCATTTGCTACCTGCTCCTACCTATCGTCTGGCATCTCTGTCCCTTTCCAGAAGATAGACCAGTTCCCTACCACGACAATTTTGACATGCATGACATGTAGTACGGAGTATAATAACACGAAGATGTTGATAATTTCACATTAGGTTGAGCGATAAATCAATCAGAGAGGGTAAATAGCATCTCTTATCTAAGGCCTTGTATAGATTGTAATTTTTTTCAACTCGAACTCTTGTAACACTTTTTTTATTTGTATTTGGTAAATATTGTTCAATCATGGGCTAACTAGCCACAAAAGATTTGTCTCATAATTTACAATTAATATGTGCAATTAGTTATTTATTTTATCAACTTTTAATGCATCATGCATGCGTCCAAAAATTAATGTGACGAAGAGACAGTGAATAAACTTAAAATTTAGGGTGTATCTAAACAAGGCCTAAGGCAAAATAAAGTAACAATATACTACTGCTGTAGAGTCGGCTTTTGGCCCGGGGGAAACGAAGTGTCGTAGCAAACTTGCTCTCCCTACATGAACATCGCCCAACAGATCTAGCCGCCCCCTCCCCGCCGCCTCCAGCAAGCTCGCCGGAGCAGTCCGGGAGCGGGCCCTCCTTCTAGTCGATAGTCATTAGTAGTTGTGGTATCTAGCAGTTCCTCGTATTGGAGTCTCCTTCATGAGTAAATTCTACCATGGAGCTGCAGTTGCCGTCGCCATCATCATGGTCCTCTTCTTCCTCAGCAATGACGACGTTGCTTCCATGGTCAGTGAAAAATAAATAAATCCGACCTTCCTATGCGGATCTCCTCTTCCCATCTCAGATTCCACCTCCACTATCACCGCTGAGATCCATCTCCATCCAATCCGCAACGTTCGCCCTCCGCTTTCTTCATATCACAACAGCTTACAGTCCAGCTTGTCCCTTCTACAGCAAGGTAGCTCCTCTTCTGGTGTTGGGATTGACAGCTCTGCCTCCACTTGGGATCCTAGTTTGAGCATCTTCAATCTCTGGCGGCAGCAACAAAAGCAGCATCCTTCAGCCGCTAGTGTGCTCCTTCTCCGATGGCTCAATAGTTCCGCTTTTAACCAATGCTTTACATGGTCAGTTCATCCAAGTACATGCGTCCACGGCGCCAATTTGTTGATGTGGCAAGTGATTTAACGAGGAGAGGGAGGAAAACTCCATGTCGTCACGGTTATCGATGGACAAGAAATTATTTTATAACTTCACTGGAGAGAAAAACATGGTTTCTATCGCTACTTATGTTATGTACCGTGCAAACTCTTTTTTTGGTCGAAAGAATAATTATATTATATGATACCTCGTTATTACATTAGAAGCCTTTTTGAATTACAAAACAATACCCATGTTGTGAATAGCATAACTCAAAACCTGACATGTTAGATGATTTGTAGTGTGGATAGCCACACATACAAACACTCGAAATATATGGCCCGAGAACAAATACCCAATGAACGGCGACAAATATTCATATAGGCGGAATTGAAGAAATTATTCTTTCTAGTGTCTTGCTTCTTCTTCTTTCTACCACAAAAAGACTGGCGAGGTAGACCGATCTAAAAATTATTCTACCTAGTGTTTCGTCGTGGTTAGATCTAACCACAACAAAATAGAGAAGACACCCGAGAGACAATTATTCCATGGCGACATAATCTCCACCTTGATGCCGCCATCCGGAAAGAAAGTCTTCATATCAACACGTCGAAGAAGATGCTAACGCTGAAGTTATCACCCTCATCTTCAATGGAGCGCGACCATGGAGAATGAAATTCCACCCATCCCACCATCGTTGGGTAGGAGCGGATAAAACACTAATACCAAGAAATCGGCATAAGAAGACACTAAGCCTAATGCCTCAATCTGCTAGAAAAAACTTTTTAAAAATAATGAATCTCCACTCCCTTCCTCCCCGACGAGATACTAGAGGGGAGGAGAGAGGGACTAGCGGTGGTGGGCCCGGTAGGAGTATACGGCGCCAAGATAGGGGCAAAATGGGCTAGGGAAAGAGTTTGATCCTTATTGTTAAAGTATTGCACGGGAAGGATGGTTTCTTCATACAATGTCCTATGCTATAGAAACTACTAATAGGTTTTTGCATTATGAGTGCCCTAAAGGAACACAACAACCAACTTTAAATGTGTCTCATAATGTCTACATCAACCTCGAAAAATCCCTTCAAGAAAAACGAGTTTCATTTGATCGGTAGGATCTTTAAAACCTAGGCTCTATTAATTGTTCTTAATCTTTTTGTTTGGTGCAAAACTCTTTTTGTTTGGTCCAGTCCTAGTGGAGTTTTTTTGATAGGTTTTACATTTAATAAGTTGCCACATAAGCTTTTTATGATGTGACAACACTTTTAAAAAGAGAGAGAAGTGAGTTTTACGAGGAAAAAACTATCTTGGTACAATTATTAGGATAGTCTCAATGGAAGAAACTGATATGGTTTCCATATCAAAAGAAATCATCAATAGAAACCATTCTTGGCAGTGGTAGTGCCTTCGAGTAATAATTGTTTTCTCTTTCTCTCTCCTAATTTTGACCAATGGGGAGCATTGCATTAACCCCATAGAAACTAGTGGTTTCTCCCTAATGACAAATTCATAATTTTTTTTTTATGCATTGGGTCAAGAGTAGACATGGTTTCTCCATAAGGAAACCATTTCTATGATTTGTGCTCTCTTTCCTCATTAATTTGGCTGCCACATTACCATTTTACTTAGTTGGTAAGTTATTTAATAGAGATAGAAACTACCATTAATACTCCATTGAGAGTGCCCTTAAGACCACCTCAATTGAGGTTTCATAAGCATTAAATTTGTTGATGTGACATAGTATTAATAAAGAGAGATGATAAAAGTTTATTGAGATGAAATGAGTTTCACGAGGATGAAACTTGTTGAAAGGTCCCTTGTGGTTTTTGGTAATTGAGTGTCAACATTAGGTGAACTAATAATGTGTGATTGAGATAATACACAGGGAGATTAGTTCACATGTGATGATGCAATGAAGGAGCATTATTGCATATGAGACATGACATGGAGTCATGTGATCGAGGTGGTGAAGATCAAGACAAGGCTTGGCTTGATGGACCGGTTGCAAGTGTGAAGGGCAAGTTGAGGCTTTGAAGTCATGGACCGCGAGGTGGTGAAGCTTGGGCAAGACTTGGCGCCCGACGGACCCGACCTTAGCGGTGAAGAGCAAGTGAGATCAAGATCGATGGACCAAGAAGGTCATGTGATGATATGGAGTGGATCATATCATTCTTGATCGTGTTGGTGCATTGGTTGCATCGAAGACTTGGAGATGGAGCGAAATGGAAATGCGCAAGGCAAAGGTATAACCTATAGGGCATTTTATTTCACCCGGTCATTGGTGCTTAGAGAAGTTTATGACCGGGTTTAGGATAGATGGTCGTACTATCAAGAGGGGCAAACTTGTTTGCATATTGGTCATCTAGTGCCACTTGTGCGATCTAACTTTACGATGTGTTAGGATCGAGTGGCGTGGTGAGATCAAGAGAAAATTCCTTTGAAAATGATTATGAAAATGCTAACACACTTGCACATGGAGATGTACACTTGGTGATGTTGGCACATTTGCAAAGGAGAAGTTGTTTCGGTGTTTCTCGGACACTTAGACTGACTTTGGAGTGGAATACTGCTTTGATCCATTGTGATTTGGATCAAGTAACCATGTGGGTTGTGTAGCCCTCTGAGTTAGCTTTCCATAGAGTCCAAGATCATCGAAAACGGAGTTCGGATGAAGGAGATATCGCCGTTTTACCGGGCGGTGGTCTGGACCGGACAAGTCGGACCGGGGCGCTCCGGTCCGAGTCCGGTCGAGGGGGTCCGGTCGGGCCTGTTTTGGAGTGTTCTGACCGGAGGGTCCGGTCAAGAGTCCGGTCGGTGCGTCCGGGTCACTTCCAGAGGTCTTTGGGGCGTTTTTAAGTGACGGGAGCGTCCGGTCGGTGACCGGAGTGTCCGGTCGACCCGAAAATGACTAGTAACGGCTAGTTTTGGCCTTGGGGCTATAAATAGAAGTGGTGGCCGGCCATGGCTGTTGGTTAGGCACCTTGGGACTTTATGTCCATGCTTGAGAGTGCTAGAGAGCCCTCCCACTCACATATGCTTGATAGTGTTCATCCGATTGTGTGAGAGATCGATTTCTAGTCGTTGCTTTGAGAGATTGCATTGTGTGGCACTAGGTGATCATGTTGCAAGCCGGTGTGCTTGTTTCTCTTGGAGGTTGCCACCTCCTAGATGGCTTGGTGGCAAGAGACTTCGTGAAGCATGCAAGGAAGATTGTGCGGTGCTCCGGAGGATGATTTGTGAGAGGTTAGAAGCTCACCTCGCGGGGATCGCGAAGAGCGTCACTACTAGAGCGTGTCTTTGAGTTACCTCACTTGTGAGTGTGGGTTCAATCGCGGTGCCTTGAGAGGCTCACTTGAGAGTGGTGTCTTGCGGTGCCTTGCGAGGCGTGCCTTGAGGGGCAAGTGATTTGGGATCACACCAAGAACCATCTAAGTGAGACACCGAAGAAACCACCCAAGGTGTTGGTCGACACAACGAGGAGTAGGGGAAGTTGGCAAGCTTCCCGATACCTCGAAAAAAATCACCGGTGTCAACTTGTCTACTCTTCTCGGTGGTTTGCATTCTCCAAATCACAAGCTTCTGTATTTACATTCATATATACCTTGTGCTTGTGCTTGTGCTTGTGCTTGTGGAGTAGCTCTTGCAATTACTACCTTGTGTAGCTTGTTTAGTTACTTTGCTTAGTTTGTGTAGCTAAGTAATTTGAGCCTTTGGGTTAGGCGTGTGTCGCCTTGTCCATTGTGCATCTAGTGAGCTTAGGTTGGCTTTGTCTTTTGCTCATTAGAATTGTGTAGGAGCTCACCCTTGTTAGAAGTACTAGTGCATAGGTTTGTGTGACCTTACAAATGTAAACGGTTAGGAGCTCAAGCTAGGCTTATCACCTCATTTGCTTTGTGTAGGATCTTTTGTGAGGTGATTTAGAGTCATAGCTAGAGAGGTGAAGTCTTGGCTAAACGAATAGTTTCAATTCCACATTATATTTGGTTAGCCGGCAAAAATAGTTTTAATAAGGACTATTCAACCCCCACACACACACACACCCCTCTAGTCCCCATCTCAACCCTACACTTGTCTATATAGTTTTAAACATATTTAGTTTTGGCAACAAATAAGATGAAACCTCTATTGAGATTGCCTAACTATCTAAGAAACATATCTAATGCAAACCAACCCTTTCGTGCAAACCATGCAAACTTCTAATCTAGGCCATAGGATGCGATTAGACACGAGCATTTTTCGGGCCGGGTCGGGTTCGGGCCGGGCCGCTAAAACCGCTTATTTCGGGCGAAAAATCTTGCCCATGACGTCCCCACCGGGCAAGTCGGGCCTAGCTTTTTCGGGCCGGGCCGGGCTTGGGCGGGCTACCCGTGCATTTTACACTACAAAATAGCTAGAAAATGTATTTCGGTCGAGTTCGGGCCAAGAAAAATTTTACCGGGCTTCAAAATCTCGCCCCGTGCCCCGTCCCAAGAAGGTTCGGTGGGCGGGCCAAAACCCATCGAGCTTCGGGCGGGCCTCACGGGCCGGGGTCGACCGGTTAGTTTTTGCTTAGGTCTAATGCGGATCCAAGGGGCACGAGGTGATAACCACCGGGGAGGAGGAGGAGGGATTTGCAAAAGTGTGATTAGAGGCAAAGTGTTAAGTATAAATTACCTTATCCTCTCTCATGTCCCTTGTATCAACATCCTATGGCCCAGATTAGAAGTTTGCATGGTTTTGCACGGAGGGGTTAGTTTGCACCTCGATACGCTAAGGTCATTAAATTAAATATCTCTAAAATTATAGAATGAAACCCTCCATTGAAATGGATGATGTTGCATTCATGATTTTCATTTCCTTCCATATCACATGATAATCTCGGAAACAACGCAATTAAACTCTCCACCCACGCCGCCTTAGCACCGAACTTCTTCATTCAAGCCCACGGCATTGGTCGTGTCCAACCTTTGGCTACCCCTAACCGTGCTTGCACGCCTTAGCTCTTGGTTGCGGCTAACTAATTATAACACTAAGTTGTGGGTATCACGGTCGTGGTGTCCCTAGTGGTCTAGTTTAAAGCTAGCTCATCAATTTTTAATCTTCAAATAGTGTAAAAGACAAGATACTAGCGTGGACTCAATATATAGTCTAGCTTGCATACTTCACGATGCATTCATCTCTCACATCATGGTATTCCCGCCATGGGAGGAGCCACGTTGATGCACAGGTATTCCCGAAATACCCAACTTTTGTGCCAAAAAAAAAAATCATATACATCGATATATATGTATATGATTTTTACAACTAGCACAAATATTATATTATCACACAACCATTTTACAAGGAGGACCTCGAAGAGGACCAAATTACAATGAAGCACAAAAGTCGAGAAAGGAGACGACTGCTCATGGCGTAGGAGACGACGGCCGGGCCGGGTGGAGGGTCGCAGCACGCCAAGGACGCACATAGCCAGTGGCATGGCCACGTAAAGCGGCAGATTAAACACGGGCCGTTGAGGCGGTGGAGAAGTAAATCATCGCCGAAGGTGGGATGACCGCGCAAAGCGACCGAAGGATGTGATGTAAATCGTTGCCGGAGGTTGAAGATGAGACTCGAACCTGGATCCCAAGGGGAGGCAATGGCTCCACACCAACTCCATAAGGGGAGCCGCCGAACTGAAGAGAAAAGCTCCAAAACCACAGGTTGCTGGGGTGGAGCGGAATCGGGCGGGTGGGTGGAGTCGGGGAAGGCGGTCGGAGAGGGAAAGAGGTGAAAGGTAGCAGCAAGGATCAAATTCACCCAACAGGGGAATTGATCAGTAGGCACACCATGCGAATCGACCTCCTGGGCCGAAGCCATTGAAGCTCAAGCAGCTGTGGATGGGGACGGATGGAGGTGGAAGTACTTTTAGGGGAGAATTTATGTTATTCATACCCACTTGAGAAGCGACGGCGGCGACGATGAAGATGTCGAGGAAGATGGCACTGCTAACGAAGATGACGACGGCGACCTTCAGGGAACGCCTACCATAGAGGGTGATAGTCATATAGGCAAACTAAGAAAGCTAAAAACTATCTACAGTCTACGGAGAGCAGGGGAACGAGCCCCTCTCCCTGCTGCTCGCTGGAGGCGGTAGGGAGGGGGCTAGCTGGATTTGCTGGAGCCGCCTAGGAAGAGGAGAGTAGGTTCACTACGAGGTTGATTGGATGTTGACCAGACTTTGCCACAACAAAGTGTGGTAGATCAAATCCCCGCCACAAACTGTGGCGAGGATACTGCATGTTTTACCGTGTAAAAGATGTGGATGTCTTCATTTACTCAAGAACCAAACGGTGGCCAAATTTTGTATGGCCCAGGTGGTGGCCTCAAACCAAACATCTCTTATGTCTCTCCTGATGGCCATGGTTGGACTTGGGACCATGGACGGCGCCAGGGGTATGCCCCCGTATGCCAAGGCATACCCATGATTTGAGGAATATTTTTAATAAGTACGCATGTTTGTATAAGTATCTTAAACATTGTTGTCGTGGCTCATACTGTTATTTAAGCTTTACTATTTTAAGTCGCATCTTTCATTCAAAAAAAAATATTTAGTCGCATCTTTACTTGTGTGCATGACCATTAGTAATGGGTTTTTCCATGAACGAGAATAGCTCCCCATGAAACTGTAGCTCTTCGTCATTTACGTTGTCGGTCAGTGCGCTCGTCGGCGTCGTTCACATGCTAGTAGCCTACGAAGGAACTAAATCACCGACACCTGTCAATGCTCGTCGGCATCGTTCACCACTGCTCAGAGCCTAACACATATTAGCAGCCCGCGAAGGGCTAAATCACCAAAACCCAAATCAGGGCTAAAAAGCGCTACTTTTCAGCTATTAGTTTATGGCTAGAGCAGGTTGTGTAATTTTGCTTATTTTTTTTTATTTCCTTCTTTTCCTATTTTGATAGTTTAGATCCTTTGTAACACTATTTCATTTTATTTAATAAATCTTCAATAGAGGCCTCGGGCCTTTCCTATTCCTTCAAAAAAAAAAAAAAAAAACGAAACCCAAAATTAGAGTTGTACGTGCTCATCTCTTGCCTGGCTGCCAGGCCAATCCGCCAGCGTTCCTCTGCCCCCACGCCGTGGTTGCTCCGCACCTAGCACGGGCCGACGGCAGCATGACGGTGCCACCTCACTTGACGGCCGACCTCCACTCTAGCAACCAACACGACATCGTCGGTGGGCAGCCGCCACTTCCCGTTCAGTCCTTTTCCCCTCGCCTACCCTACCCTGCGGCCCTGTCCCTTTTCCTCCCAGAATCAGTCCCAGCGTGAAGGAGCGGGTGGCCGAGCAGTGGCGGCAGCGCCGTTTCTATAGCAGCAGGATTTGGCATACCCAGCTGTAAATTCCTGGCTCCGTCACTGCTTGGGACAAGAGAGGAGGAGCGAATATATATGTATATGTTAGAGTGGGCTTAATTCTCTCGTCTTGGTTTATAGTGGATGCCTGGACTGCTCGTCAGCAGGCCCCAAGGCTGGCTGCGCCGCCGTGCACCCAGTTTCCTAGAGCTAGGTAGGGCCATCGGCCGAGAACAACAACGAGGTGCCAACTAGCAGGTAGTAGCACGTAGTTACTGTTAGCATGGGTGACGCTGTGAGCACATCTTTGTAAATCATATTGACTTATTTGTATTCATTTTGTTTTTAAATAAACTCGGTAGGGCCCCCTCCTGTTTGCCTAAAAAAATAAACTTTTCAATTAATACTAGTGTGTGCATTTTAAATGTAGATCCTAGAGTATGCGTGTCGTGGGGATGGACGGCCCCGCGCAACCGCCGGAGAGCCGGACCAGCGGTGGAAATGCCCGCCCCGGAGAGCTGGACTGCCGTCGGGGAGAGAGGAGGGAGGGGAGGGGAGAGTCGCCATGGCTGAGAGAGAGGGAGGGGAGAGGTGCGACTCACTTTCGTGAGAGGTGGGGGAGGCGTCCCTCCTACGTGAGAGTTGAAGCCGAGGGAGTGAGTGGCGTGAGAGAGAGAGTGAGAGCTGAGGAAACCCTAGCTCGTGCTATTTATAAATGGACCGATTGGATTCAATATGGGCTGAAATTAATTGTGGGTTTTTTTTAAAAAAATAAGTCACGGTTAATTCCTTATAAAAGATTTTTAGTAGTGGTTGTGAGAGAACACTATTCCTTCGCTAAAAAGTACTACCTATAAAGTAGTGCGGGTGTTACTCGGAGATCACGGCATTACATCCAAAATGCATGCAAAAATGCAACTTGACCATCTCGGAGCTTACAGATTATGGAGTTTGCTCATCTCATCATCTGAACTATTTTTTTTTGAGATTCAATTCATTAGGCAATCATACGTAAGATGTAGAGTGAGAAATACAGTAATAAACCCTATTCCTTGATTGGTTCATTCAGTTGTCGAAATCACCTCCGTATTATTCTAGAATTCTCCATTACCTCCTAGTGATGTGGCTATGTCATGACGAACATTTCTGAAAATTCACAAATCTGAATTGTCAATCGTTGTGACAAATTTTGATCTCAAAGAAATTTCTTAGAAACATCTTGGTTCCAGTGCAGTTCGGTTCATTTTTTTGTCGAAATCACCTCCGGTATTATTCTAGAACACTCTCCATTACCTCCGCAGTGATGTGGCCCATATGTCATGACGAACATTTCTGAAATTTCACAAATCTGAGGTGTCAATCGTTGTGACAAATTTTGAAAATCTCAAAGTTATGTTTTCTTAGAAACATCTCTGGGGCTTGTTGGCCAGTGCAGTTCGCACTTGTAGGCTTATTTCTGAGCCAAAGCAGATTAAGAGGCCTAGAGCCAAGACAAATTAAGCTTAGCCATTTTTTGGCCCATTGTCCCACTTGACGTTATGAGGGCCGCACCCATTTGGATGCCCAGATTTTTAGTGCAGGCCAAATTAATTTCGAAGCCCAGCTTGGTGGGCGGAATATAGGTTTGTGGCCCTGTGTTTTCATGTGGACTAGGACTATTTTATTGGCCCAGCTATCGATGGGCCAAGTCCATTACCTAAAATAAAAGGAACGTTATCCCAAGAAAGACAAATATAAACAGTTCAAATTGAGTTAAAAAACAGTTCAAATTATTTGGTTGCTCATCCACATAATTGACTCTACTATATCAAAAAAAAAAAAAAAAAAAAAACTCTACAGAATATTTATAGATCTATCTAAAACTACAACCACCACAAAATCATCAAAGTTTGACCACAAGCTCGGCCAATATCTCTACAGACCAAAATGCATGAACCATTTTCGTCCACACCTGCTTTTCGTCGTCCCCTCGAAGTAGTCTATGTGGCGACATCAATGGCTACACTTGTCCTCCCTCATTCTTCTCTTCCTTTCTCTCTCTCTTTCCCTAACATCTCTTTCCCTCGCATCTCTCATCCCCAAAACCTTCCTTTCTGCGTCTACCACAACCCATGCGTGGATACGGTTCGATCACCATTTTCGTACACCTGCTTTCGTCATGCGCACTCCAAGTAGTCTACGTGGCGACATCAGCAACTAGGCATGTCCTCCCTCATTCTTCTCCTTCATTCTCTCTCTCTCTCTTTTCCCTCATATCTCTCCCTCTCGAATCTATCATATCCAAACCTTCCTTTCCGCCATCCACCAACCCATGCATGGGTATTGTTCGCTCCCCAATGGTGCTCACCCCCTCCCGTAGGTGGTGACGACCAGCAAGCAGCCCCAATCCCCTTACCAGCGATGAGTCAAGCGACCTTGATCCCTTAGTGGGCAGTTTGTTTTCCCCACTCCTACGTGCAAACAAGTAAATTGATGATATCGTTTTCAAATTTAACTCTTGTGGTCTAAGGAAACTTTTGTTAACAAGAGCAGAAAAGGTTGTAGTGCCCTTGCCATGAAAGGATCCCTTTGTAGGCTTCATGTTAGCATCCTTGCCATCAAAGGGTCATTGCAAGCTTCATGTGACCCAATAGGGAATTAGTATGTATGTTTAGAGAGAGACTTTGGATTAATTAGTGGTTATTTATGTTATACTAATACTGTGAACGCATGTAATTATAAATAAATTTACTTTTACGTTATTTTTATAACGAGATAGGTCGGTAACTAGATCATCATTAGGATTGTTTGATATTATTTTTCATAATAGTTGGGGTGGGCAATTAGTACATAGATTTAAAGATATACTTTAGATGTAAGTTTAGGTGTTTACTTTATGATATTTTCCATAAGGGTGAGGGTGGATAATTTAGCGATTTCTTTAAGGGTTACCTTATTGTGGTTACCATTTACATAGAGTATAGATTTTCATTTGGCCCGAGCACTTGGAGTATAGTAAACTAAAAAGCACGGTCCAAGCCCAGCCCGCCCAGCTAGTATAGTTTAAGCCTCTTTTGAATGTCCAAATTGAGTACTAGAGTACTATTGCAAGTTGGGAAAAGGGCAAAAAAGTAGTTCCTTGCTCAATTTGGACACTTGTATAATCCATGATTCGGCAATTGTTTGTTAAGGAGCTCCTGAATCCTCTGACTTAGAGTTCGACCTATTTTAACTCAAGAATTATTTATCTTGTAGTAGTATACTGTATTGGACCTGCGATTATGATAAAGACATCATCTACTAGACTACTTTCTAAAAATATTTAGTCAAGTTCTGTAAGATGGATGTAACCAGGAAACTTATACTGTCGCAATCATCTGACATTCTGTGATTGAAACACGGTGTCCAAACATCATAAGTTACTAAACAAAATATTTCTAACCAGATACTATGTGGGTAGTGTAGATTTATAAGATGTGTACTGAAATAGTAGTGACGTCAGGTATAGCAGTGGCAGAGAGACTCAACAGATACCTGCGGGTATTCTGGTAATACCACAACCATAAAAAACAGGATGATGTTATACTTGTCCCCTTCTATGATACAGGACTATTTTGTAATTTCCCAAACAGCCCATGATACATTCTGCACCCTTTATTAAACCTATAGCTACAACATCTCACTCCATCTTGTCTAGTTGGACAGATCGAAGTTCTCTCTTTCTTGGCTGACTCCAACTACTACACCGCAACTTCTTATGCCCTTGTTCCAGCCATCACAATTGAGCATGGCTAGGAAGTGCTCCAGTTGTGGAAACAATGGCCACAACTCCAGGACTTGCAGTGGTCACAGATGCCACGGGACCAGCATTAGCACCAGCAGCACTAGTACTAGCTGTGGTAGCTTGAAGCTGTTTGGGGTGCAGCTGCAGGTAGGCTCCTCTCCTCTCAAGAAGTGCCTCAGCATGGAGTGCCTGTCACCAATTGCCTACCATGGAGCTGCCGCTGCTGCTACATCAAACTTGTCGCCTTCCGCGTCTTCGTCTTCGCTTGCCTCTATAGAGAGAGCTCCCAGAGGATCACCGGAGGGTACATGTCGGATGGGCTCGTGGTCAGGTTCAGGACAGGAAGAAAGGTGCGATTCCTAGCTCTGTTTCAGAGTTTCTTTATCTGCAGTTCGATTGAATTTATTTTGACCCTGAATGTTGTTCCGAAGCTTTGAGCTTCAGTTACCTGTCATAGTTTCTTGCAAGGATCGATTGATCAATTTGTGCATTTTTGGGAGTGTATGTTTTCTGTAGAACGATAAACTCTTGGTCGAATTGTGAACTTGTCAAGTGATTTAATGACGAAATATTTTCACTGTCAGTTTGTATAACAACTAATGAATATTTATCTCCTGAACGATCAGCATGCCCTTTAACATTTCAGGATGTCCTTAGTATTTTGTATAATTCGTGAATAACCAAAACAATTGTCTCAGGAGTTCCATGGACCGAGGACGAGCACCGGATGTTCCTTGCCGGCCTAGACAAGCTCGGGAAGGGCGACTGGCGAGGCATTTCCCGACACTTTGTAACGACACGGACACCGACGCAGGTGGCCAGCCATGCCCAGAAGTACTTCCTGAGGCAGAACAGCCTCACACAGAAGAAGAGGAGATCCAGCCTCTTTGATGCGGTAACTGTCCTGAATTCTCCGATCAATTGCCCTTTGTTGTTCCATTCCATCGCAGTGTGCCATCTAATTTTTACATGTTACCTACACGCTATCTGCAGGTTGAAGGCGCCAAGAAGGCAGGAATCCCCATCCCCAGGGCAGCATCAGAGCTACAATTCCCCAAGATGTTGCCGGTGGACGTCGATGCAAGGACGACAAATGGAGCTGCGCTGCTGCCTCCATGCCTGAACCTGATGATGAGCAGCGCATCAGCATCACAATGTGCTGGTAGTGGTAGTAGTGATCCATCACAGTCACAGAACCTGATGGCAAAGCCTCAGCCGCAACTCCAGATGCCTGATCTGGAGCTGAAGATGTCGACATCCCGGTTATCAGAACAGCCTAGTGGCTCCCGGGGAACGCCTCTTTTCGGAACTATCAGAGTTACCTGATCCTTCTTCTATTCTATCCTCGGTTCTCATGAAACACATGGATATATGGGAATCAGAAACTGGTAAGCAACAGAAGCAGCAAGAAGCTGTACTGTAATTTCCTAACTAGATCAACCACGCCCGCTGAAAATAAAAACAAAGCAAAGAGAAGAGAAGCAATAAATTATGTATCTTGTTATCATATTTCTCTTATCACCTTAGCTTTATGTTGACACAAAGGCATGGCAAAGTAGTTGCCCGTCATATTTCAGAGCGTGGAAAAGGTGAAAGATGAGCCTATCATATTCAGTTTGCACTTGAAGTGATCACTGACAAGGACAGGCAGAATGACCTCCACTGCACACAAACATGATCATGTCACCCTTGTAGTAGAATACCTTAGCCCTACATGCATGCATGAAGCCAATTTGTGAGCTTTCAAAATTAGTTCTACATGTTCTTGTGACTTATTTCCTGTTCTGTACTGACATATAAAGATCTATCAATCATTTCTCAAAAAAAAAAAAAAAAAAAAAAAGATCTATCAATCATTGTGCTCCTTGATTGGTTTGTCATCTCTCCCTGATAAAGACTGGTCGCTAGCATACACCTACAGACCTACCTGGCTGCAGAGGTCAGGAGATGTAACAGTGGTGTTGTTTGATGAATCATCAGGCCCGTCGTTTTCAGCAAGATAGGATGAGATTTGGGTGAAACCTCTGAAAGTTCCACTTCAAGTATGGATTAACATGTGGCAGCGGCGGATTACTTGCGTAATGAAGCAAGGAAACATTTCCATCGTTGGCTTGATGCGATGCAAGTTGAGGGGAGACATATTCCTCTTCATTTGCCCTGACCATGATCAGGCCCCTGACCTAATAAAAGCAGGTTTGACACTAAACAATAGCGACATCATGAGGATACGTACGAAAAGCAAGCATCAAGGAGAGGATTAGGATAGAAAGCATTGTATCATATAGCAAGTAAAGCAGATGTATAGAACATGAAAAACAAAGAACTAGGACTGGTTAGTGGATTTCACATTTGGTTTGTGCAACCTCACGTTCAGATGATTTTAGAATCTTAGATGCATACAAAGTATTTACGTAAAATCGAATTACATTCTCGATCGACCCTAATACATATGGGTACAAGTCCACCGAGACTAAATCAAACAAAAGATGTCAACTAGACGTTGCAGTAAAATTTGGTGAAGATCCCATCCACAGATATATCGCTTGAGTGTAAACTGAGTCATTTGTAACATCCGAGTCCTTGATAGGATCATAGTCAGGCTTACCTTCACGCCACTAGAATATCATACAACCGAAAATACAGAAAGGATCTGGTGATCCAAGAACATTTAGATGTAGTTTGCAACCTTAGTGGGAGCAACGGGGCCAAAACAAATTATAATAATATCCTCAATGAGATCATGGCATCATTGCTAGTACAAATCTCTAGGCGGCAAAAAAAAAATCTCTATTCCTAGCCTCAACGTGAACCTATCTAAGAGCAAGTATTATAAGAGACTATTAAAAAAAAGGTTGAATGCTGAGGTGGAGGCTGGAGAGAGGAGAGAAGAGGAGAGGAGAGGAGAGAGAGGGGAAGTGGGTTGTAACCTTACAGCCACAGGAAAAGGGAAGTTTGTGGAAAGTAAGAGAGATAGAGGTGTCTAATGATTTAGTTTATGATTTACTTGAGATCCACCTGCAGTTGTATAATGCAGAGTAGCCATATGCATCTAACAATACTCATAACAGGATAAGTCACAAGATAAAGATAATTGAATAAATGATAACTACCCAAGTCCAAGATCATAGTATGCCACTAGTATCATATGAGCTATTAACATGGTTTAGAAAGAATAGAAAGAATTCCTAAGATACTCCTAATTATATGTCAATGAATACTATAATTAGTGCAAATACATCTAGCTATCATGGCAAGGTTGCAATACATCTACACATGGTAAGCATTACCAATGACAATCAAGGACGAAACTTGATCATCACCGTAATTATGGCTCAACTTGGCCTATCATTCGGAGGGTGGACTCCAAAGGACTCAACAGGACTGTCACTCCCGCGATCTACCACACGTCCCGGAATGTAGGGTGCAATCGCAGATAAACGTTGTATAAACACCACGTTTACACATTGCTTATCACCCACTAAGTGATCATCTAAGTGGATGCTATACGATTCCATGCATAAGATATAAGACAAACTCACTAAACTAAATATATAACTATAGCATGCATGGATACATATCACTAAGAATATAATCATTATATAGAACAAAGTCATATCAATTGTATTCCAACAATAATACTTACAGATTGGATACAAGAGACAAGCCACGAGAAACACTGCTCCCGCTACTTCTTGACTATCAGGAATCCAAGATGAACTTGACTTCCTCTAGAACTAGCTAGGTAGCTAACTACTTCTAATATGATGAACTAGGGCTTAGATCTAGACTTGGTTGGACTTGATGTGAGTTGAGAATGAACTCAGAATGAATTGATAATGACTTAGGGTTTAACCCTGGGGTCAGGTGGTCTTCTTATATAGCCCTTGGCGATGAACAGGGACCCTTGGATCAAACCGACCTTCAATAACGGTGTAGATACAACCTCAAGATCGGTGGTAAACCGACATAGAAATCTAAGGCCGGCCAGGTGAGACCCACTGGCGGGTCGTAGATGATCCTGGCCGCCGCCAGGTCAAGATCACAATGTGATCTCCTTCCTCCCGGTGTCTTCTCGGTATCTTCTAGAGTGTTTTAGTCCACATTTTGGGTTGAGTTACTTCATGGTTAAGTCTTGTCATTGTATGGGATGTAAACTCTTAGGTTTCTCACCGTTCTTCTCTCGCTTTTATCCGCTCTCGGTCCCCCGCAAAGTCATGAAATACCAAAACTCGTGGAAATATGTTAGTTAGACCCCTAGACTTATGTTGATATTCATCTTAAGCCCTTATTTCATATTAATTGACTAATAAGATTATGCTATAAACAGGTGTCAACACAAACCCAAGTAATTTTTAGCCCAATAACCGGGGCTCAACACCAAAACCTACGTGAACTCGGCCTCGATTGTGTCTATCTAACCTGTCTCTCTCCTCGGCGGCTCCTCCTTCCGTGGTCCCACCTGTCACGAGGCCGTCGGCTCACTTGGCTCCCTTAGTGTGGGGGATCACTCCCCCCCCTTTGCCTTCGCTCCCCTGGGGGGGGAAGGGGGGCGAGGGCTTCCCACAGATGAGTCGAGAACACGGGATGAGGAGCGAGGAGACCTCCGGTCGGCCCGACCTTCATTGGAGTTGCCGAGGGTCGGGAGGATCGGAGGTCACCCTAGCCTCCGGGCGGGGTAAGACGATGCGCGGGCAAGACGCCGATGTGACAAAAATGAGTAAATGGCACTTAAGCCGCCAACAATCCATCCTCTTTCTTGAGCCCGTACCCGGGTATTTATAGGAATACCAGGGGTCAGAGGGGCTGATTTACAATTTGGTACATGGTAGGTGGGGGAACACACGCTTACAGATGGGCCCCTGCAGGGGCAGGCTAGTAACTATTCGTACAAGGCTATTACTGGGAATATGCTTGCGACTTCTCCTTACTTGGGAGCCGTAGGGCTTCCTACGTCGGCCGCCGGCTGTGGGCCCCAGCGAGGGGGTAGAACCGCGGGGCCCTCTCCCAGCCTCCGCCGCCGCCGGGGGTCCCATCGCTAGAGACCCTTTCGCCGTCGCCCGTCACCTTACGGGGCCGTCATTCCCTTAGCTTCGACTGTCGACTTCGGGGACCGCCGGTGACGGAGGGGTGAAGCTTCGCCGTTCATGCTCGCGCGACGGGACCTTCGCTCGCCGGACCTGCAAGACTTCATACTTTTGCTTGACAAGAATTAGTTCTTGGCCTCCTTGTTGAGAGGCTGCGGAGCCGCCGGGTCGGCTAGGGTTGCCCTCCCCCAACAAGAGCCCCCTCGCGGTCCGGTTCCTCTCCGAGGGGCCGAGAGCAAATAAATCGCTCTTTTCCGGAGGGTCCCGTGCGGGTGGCCTGTTGGTCGCCCCATGGGCCCTTTGCCACGGCGTCCCCGGCCGCCGTGGGCCTCGCGGAGGTGGGCCTCGCCTTGTGCGCGCCATTGTGGATATTTAGGTTTTGGTGCGCTTGGTTGGACGTGGTTGGCTGATTTGGTGATGGCGTGGATCGGGGTTGGTTTGTGTTTGTTTGAGGTGTACGGATGCCGTCCGTTTTCCTACGCGTTGGGGATCGGAGGGCGTGGCGCAATGTTGGGATCCGGTCACGGCCGCCGGTTCGGGGTTCGCGCCCGCGCACGCCCCTCCCCTCCCCATTGCCACCCCTCCCATATATATGTGCGGTTGGTGGGATTAGGGTTTGTGCTCTCCTTTCACTTTCACGCCTCACTTTCGCTTCCCCGCTTTATGCTTCTTGCCTCCGCCGGCTGCTTTGCCGTAGGCCCCTTCGGCTGCTTGCCCGGGTGCCCTCCGCAGCCGTGCTCTTGCCTTCGAAGGGAGCAAAGGCCTCATTTTTGTGTTAGGCTTCGATGGCTCGCATCAAGGAGACGATGAAGCCCAAGACCGCCGTTGAGTGCTTCGAGTTCCTGAGCCGGCACCAACCAGTCCTGAAGGAGTTCCGTAAGGAGTTCGAAGTTTTTCCACAAGAGGCGGTTCCGTGCTTTCGAGGGGGAGACGGTGCCGCTCCCGGCCCGGCGGTCATCGCCTTTGAGGAGTTTTTTTCACGCGGGGCCCGATTCCCCCGTGTGTGAGCTGGTGTTCGGGGGTGATGCGAGGTTTAACCTCCGCCCATCACCGACGTCGCCCCGCTTCCCGGGCCGATGACGGTATGTCCGGCGTGGCCGCCTCACGGGCCGGGAGCCGACACGGCGACGGCTTTACTCCGGAGCCCACGCAGTGCACCTCCAGCCGAACGCCAAGACGACGGAGGGGGAGGTGTTTCGCGCCGCATGGCGTGTCCGCCTCATCCTCGCAGCTGAGTGGAGTCTCCGCCCGCCCGGAACAAGTGGAGTCCGGATCGGCCGGAGCACCGGTTTTATTACCGCTTGACAGCGCGGGAGGGGCCCCACGGCGCCCGGGCCCCCACCACTTGCGAAGGTGAAGCCGTGAAGACGGCCGCGGCGACGATGGAGCCGGACGCCCTTCGCACCATGTCCCGCCATGTCCGTGCGCGGACCGGTGGAGGAGCCGGCCGCAGCGCGAATCCAGGTGTGCCGTGGGTTCGGGTGCCCCCGGAGGTTGCCGACTTCGGCGAGTACGCCCGAAGGGGGGCTGAAGCGTTGAAAGATTGACCTCGGGCGGATTTGGCCGATACGCACGAGGCGGCGAAGGGCGACGAGGCCGAAGTTCGCGGCCGGGTGATGGCGAGGCCGTCGGGTGCCCCGACTTTCGCTCGGGGAAGTTGGAGTCTTCGAAGATCCACCGGATCCGGCATGTCTCCGATCGACGGTAAACCGGGTCTTGATCTCCCCGGGGTGGAGTACGAGGATTGGCCGCCCCGAGGCCGACGCCGATGCCATGGACGCCGAAAGAAGCGGGCGGGTTCGCAAAGCCAGCACTCAGCGCCGCCGTCAGCGAGCCCCCCAAATGGCTGCGGACGGTCCGCCGTCCCGCCCCGCGGATCGGAGGGGGCGGGTTCGTTCGAGCTGCCGGGCGTCCCGGATCAAGGACCTCGGCTACTTCCTCATTTCGGATGATGAGGATGACGAGGCGAGGATGCGGAGGCCGCTGCGGCGACGAGGAGGCGGAGATGGAGGTGGCCTGGCGAAGGGGAGACCTCCGACGACGGCCCGACCGGGAGGAGGAGGAGGAGGGCCACGGTGGCGGCCCCTCCCCGAAGAGGGGGAGGAGGGCGACGGGGATGGGGTGACGATGCCGCGCCCGCCCAAGGGTCCTCGCGGGTGACCCGCCGTATGAGCGCTGGGGTGCCGCGCCTACCGGGCGATGCCATGTGGGGCGGAGGGGGGCGAAATTGGAGGATCCTCCGAGGCCTCCGGAGCGGGAAAGCCCTATGGGGAAGGGGGCCCCTCCTCTCGCCATACGTGGCGGAGACGATCGGCATCGACGATGTGGACGTGAGCTCCATACGGTGTCGACCCTCCGCAACACGCCTTTTGCTGCCCCGACGCCGAGCGGAGGATGATCGGTCGCGTCTTTTGATCGGTGCGCTTGCCGGAGGCGCGTAGATGCAGTGGCGACCGCCTCCGCTATCCACGAGGACATCAAGGTCAAGACCGCTGAGCCGATGGTGCCGGGCGCTGGGGGCGGCCATCCGGGAGGGCTGGGACTCGCTTGATAGCGAAGATGCCTGAGAGGAAGGCCGCCCTCGAGCTCAAGGAGAGCCGGCGGAGGCCCAGCTTAAGGCGGCGGTGGACGAGGTGGGAGCGCTTCGGAGGGAGGTGGCGGACCGAAGGGAGGGTGGTTCTCGCCACCAGAGAACGAACGCCGGCGACGGAGGCGCGGGGAAGCCCGCGAAGCGCGGTCGGCCCGGAGGTGGAGGCCACGCCAAGAAGGCCGCAATGACCCTAGAGCTTTTCTTGATACGAGGCGAGAGGGGCTTTAAGGCGGCCGACGCATTCTCGGCGGGGTCGGGGCGCCCTTCGGCTGTCCCGCCGACCCAGCACCGCTTCTTGTTGGCGCTGATGCCCCACGGAGCCTGAGAGCCGCCGGCGGTGGTGACTAGCGTGGCGGATTTCGAGCCGCACCGCCGCCTATCGCCTTCGAGGGCGCTCCGCGGTCCGGGATTGTGGGCACCGGGAGCCCCCGTCCGGATTCCGCACCGCTCCCTTCCCTAGCCAGAGATGATGTTAGGCTATGCGGAGGAGTGATGTGAGGCGCTCGCGACACCCTTCATCAAGCGCTTTGGTACGAGGGGGGGGGAGCTCGCCTTGACCTTGCGGCGGGACCTCGCCGAAGGTTAGTTATAACTTGCGGCTTTGTTTGTTTTGTTCCGTTCTATCTTCGCCCGGCGCCTAACTTGTCTTTGTTGATGCCGTAGGCCGCCGCGCCGGCTGGTCCCCCTGAGGGTGCCCGGCCCACCGTGCCGAGGAGGTCGCGACGACGGTTGAGAGGTGTGTCGGGTCGGCGCCGGCGACCGCGCTCCCCGCGCCGGTTGAAGGTTTGCGTGCCTCCCCTCGCGCTCGCGCCCCTCCGACGCCGCCGGCCGCCTCCCGCGGCGCCGACCGCGCCTCTGGCTCCGATGTCCGGGAGGGGCCGCGGCGCCTAGAGATCCTCCACCGCCCCCCGCCGCCGATGCGGGCCTTCGGGAAGAGGTGGTTTAGGGCGCCATAGGCCGTAGTAGTATTTTTGTGGTACCTAAGTTTGTGGCCTTCGGGCGGTCCGACTCTTGCCTTCGGTATTTTTCATCTTTAATGAAGAGTGGATGGCTTCGCTATTTCCTATCCTTTGCTCGTTTGTGTTTTGGGGCGTGTTTGTCTTCGCGCTTGTGTCGGTGGATTCCGATGCTGATTCGTGATTGTTGATCGTCTTGGCCGCCAAGCAGTACCCGGGGGCCTGCGGAGGGTGCTCAATGTGGTTCCGCCGATGATGAACCGCCAAGACATGTTCGCCTCGGGGAGACTGGGTGCATGCTATGCAGCACCCTGGGCTGCCTTCGAGCGGTTTTGTGGGGAGGATTCGAAATATGACCTGCCAACCCGTGTTTCGAGGCTTTCGGCGGTCTCATGACTTGACGAATCGTCAAGTGGAGCGGGTGCTTTTCGGGCGGCGCCCAAGCTATGGCGGAGGACGATATTGGGGACGATGAGGCCGTTGCCATAGCGCTTGGGCCAGCGGCTTGTTGGGTGGATCAGCGGAGGTCGGGTTGTTGTGCCGAAGCGGGAGGATGTTGGCTTTGAATGGGGCGACCTGCGGAGGGTCTACCGTCATCGAGTATTGAGTGGTGACCTTCCGCTTGTGTTATGGGAGCCGGCTATACCGAGGTCGCTTCGTAGGTGATGAGCCTTTGGTAGAGGTAGTTGATGTAGAGGCCTTCGTGGAGCGTGTCGCGAAGGTGCTTGTTAGGGCGGTTCTTCACGGTGTTGTAACTTCGTGGCGGAGGAGGTGTGCGGAGGCCCCAGAGGCTTTTGTGCCACGAGGGCCTTTGTAACTTGCTACTTTGTGCAAATGATATAATTGTGGAGTCGCTTTGATCGCTTGTATGTATGACGCAAATGATATTTCTTTTTGTTTTTGTTGCGTTGTGCTCGCGAAGGCAATCGTGTGAAACAAATGGCCCTTATTTTTGTTAGTGCGAGACTCACGCGCGTTTTGGCGGCGTAGCCAGCGTGAAACAAATGGCGTCCCCTATTTTTCTTAGTGCGAGACTCGCTGCGTTTGGTTAGCAAAAGTGAAACAGCGGCGTCCCTATTTTCTTAGTGCGAGACTCAAGCGTTTTTGCGGCATCAGCCGCGTGAAAACAAACAAGGCCCCTATTTTTCTTAGTGCGAGACTCCGCTTTTTAAGGTAGCCGCATGAAACAAATAAGGCCCCCTATTTTCTTTAGTGCGAGACTTCGGCAAGCGAAGGTAGCCGTGTGAAACAAATGCGGCCCCTATTTTCCTTAGTGCGAGACTCGCGCTGTTTTTCAGGTAGCCGCGTGAAACAAATGCGCCCCCTATTTTCTTAGTGCGAGACTCGTAGCGTTTTTGTAAGGTAGCCGTGTAAAAGCAAAGACAAGTTGATTTTTGTTGCCGAGTTTGGCTTACAATGCTGGTTCGAGACGCGAGGGCCCCTTTGCAGCTACGAGGGTTCTCTCGAAGCTTCACGTTGATGCGGTGGTGCTCCCTTGTGTCCCTCAAGTGCCCGCGACTCATCGCCCGAAGCTTGGAGGTGGACGACCGTCGCGGGAACTTCGAGCTCTAGCGGAGGTGCCTTGCGGGGGTGGGTTGCTACGCCTGCGCGCCCGTCCTCGCTTGATCGGCGACACTGCGGGTTGTCGCAGCTTGCGCCACCTTTTCACGTTCATGTTCAGCGCGGCGCCCTGTTCCCCCCCGAACTTTGACTCCTTTGGTGGAGTTGTCCACGGGAGGATGTTACATTCTCCATTGTGGTATCTCCTCCGCCCGGTCTCCGCACCGCGTTGGTCGGGGCCCCGCGAGGTGCTCCTAGACAGCCGGGCTTAGGTGGTTGCGGAGGGCCGAAATGCTCTAGTTTGTCCGCATTTGGCCTTTGTTGGGCTTCCGCGATTTGGGTGTTTCGCTGCCTCGGGGGCACTTGTAGCCTGTTGCTCTTCATTGCACTTCGCGGTGTGCCTCGGGGGTCGCTCTCATTTTCTATTGTGGTACCCTCGCTAGGTTGGGAGTTGTGGGTTTCGGAGGTATCCCGGCATTCGCTCCGTAGGATCGGGGCTTGGCTAAGGGAAGTAGCATGGTGGTGTGTGCGACCGGTTGCTGCCTCTTGCTACCCCCGGGGCTTTGTGTGGGTTGGGGGCTGGTTTTATAGTGCTCTTTGGGGGGGTTCCCGGTGTTGGTTGGTTGTCATGAATGCTTGGCGAAGTTATGGCTTGTATGTCGGGTAGGTGTTGTCCTTGTTAGGTATTGACGTTGAGGCTCGTCACGGCGGAGGTCCCAGTTCTTGGTGGGTGGTGGAGTTAATGTTTGTACGGCGGAGGTCTTTAATGAGGATCCTCGGCGAGGGTGCAAGGGTACCCGACCTCCGCGCGCCTCCTTGTATCTTATACCGAGCGCTGGGCGGCTTCATTGCGAGCCCCCGCGGAGGTGCCAGGTGCCCGTTTTTTGTATGCCTCGGTCTCAGATTTCGGAGAGCGCGGGGCGGCTTCATTGCAGCTCCCGCGGAGGTGCCCGGGTGCCCGGGCATTAGCCTCCGCGGGTCTCAGACGGGGAGAGCGCGGGGCGGCATTACTGCGAGCCCTCGCGGAGGTGCCCGGGTGCTCGGCTTTTTGTGCGCCTCGCGGGTCTCGTGACTGAGAGCGCTGGCGGTTTATTGCGAGCCCCCTCGGGCGGAGGTGCCGTGGTGCCTGCTTTTTTGCGCTCCGCCGGTCTCAGACGAGAGAGCTGGGCGGCTTTGCGAGCCCTCCCCGGCGGAGGTGCCGTGGTGCCCGGCTTTTGTGTACCTCCGCGGTCTCAGACTGAGAGCGCTGGGCGGCTTCATTGCGAGCCCGGCGGAGGTGCCCGGTGTGCTCGGTTTTTGTTGAAGGGGTACTCTTAGTTGGTTTGACTAAGCGGGGTGCGATCTTGCGCTGCCCCCTCGAGCGTGGTCAATCCCGCCACCTTCACTACCGATGAGGGTCGGGCGACGCCGGCCAGCCCCTCAAAGGTCTTGAGCCCGATTTGAAATTGTTTGATATTTGGGGAACTAACCTCCGCATGTGTTAGATCTTGGTGTCGCCTCATTAAAAACCTTGCGCCCCTTCGCAAGGAAAAAGAGTGCAACCCTGATTGTTCTCGCTTTGACTAGAAGAGAAAAAGAAAGGTAAAAGGTCGGAGCCCCTACAACTCGCGAAAGTGCTTAGTACATTGCACCGCTAGGGGTAGTACTTCATGGAGGTCGCCGACGCCCATGTGTGGGGATGTCGTGGGCTCTTCGAGGTCTTGCAGGTGGAAGGAGCCGGGCCTTGTGGACTTGGTGACGAGGTAAGGGCCCGGCCCATTTGGCGGCGAATTTGCCCGCCATCTTCGCATTCTCGCTTCCCCGATCAGACGGTCTCCGACGGAGATCGTGGCGGAGGTGGATTTTCTTGTTCCTCCATCTTGTGGTTTCCTCCGGTAGGCGCGGAGGTTGAGGATGGCCATGTTTCTTGTTTCTTCGAGGAGGTCTTTTGCGAGCGCTTCTAGTTGTGGGGGCTTATTTGACCCTTGGCGACGCGTGCTTCAGTTCTTCCGGGAGGACGGCCTCTTCTCCGAATAGGAGCTTGAATGGCGTGAACTTGGTCGCGGCTTTGAGGTGTTGTGTGACCACACCACCACGGAGTGAGCTCCTTCCGCCCATTTTCCCCCCGCGGACAAGTGGATCTTCGCCGATGCCCCCGCAAGATTATGCCGTTGGCTCTTTCGACAAGCCCGTTAGACTAGGGTGCCTTACGGAGGCGAAGTGTATTTGGGTCCCTATTTGGTGGCGTAATCGCTTGAAACCTTCGCCGTCGAATTGGGTGCCATTGTCAACCGTGATGCTTCTCGTGGGGTCCCGGCGACAAACAATCTCGCCGGAAGAACTTTTGTACCGAGTTCGAGGTTATGCTTGCAGGGGCGGGCTTCGATCCATTTGGTGAAATACTCGACCGCTACTATCTGCGTAGCGGAGGTTCCCGGAGCCGGTGGCATAGGTCCGATGAGGTCGATCGCCCATCGCCGAAGGGGCCAAAAGTGGGGCGATGAGGGTTGCCTGAGCCCTGGCTTGTTGGAGTGGTGTCTTTGTCGGTGGCACCCTTCGCGGCGCTTTACTAATTACGTTGCGTCGTTTAGTGCCGTTGGCGGTAGAACCCTTGCCCGAACACCTTTCCCACTAGGGCTGGGGCGTTGCGCGAGCCGCAGATGCCTTCGTGGATCTCCGCTAGGATGGCGTCCCTTCGCCTCTGTGGATATACATTTAAGCCAAGGTGCGGTAACGGAGGCTTTGTACGGCTTGTTGTCCACCGGCGATATCCTCGGACCTTCGTTCGACCCTCTTACGCTCTTCTCGTGGATTGTGGCTCGAAGAGACCCTTTATGAATGCTATGATCGGGGCCCTCCGGTCTTATTTGTGGATGGCGCCGACCGATTCGGAGGTGGGTCGTTTTCTTGGACGGCGGGGTTGTATAGTATTTCATAAAACACGTCCTGCGGGAGGGGCTCGCTCGCGCTGCCCGCCGCAGCTCATCGGCCTCTCCGTTGTCTCGCCCCGATATGGTTTTGGTTGTGACCCCGAGAAAGAAAGCCTCCGCCTTGCGTAGCCTTGCCAAATATTTACGGTTCGGGGTGCCCGGCTCGATGTCTTTTCTTTGCTTGCTTCGAGACCACCTCCGAGTCGGTTTGATGATGGCCCTTCGCGCCGACATCGCGCGGAGCTTGTTGAGAGCGAGGAGCACGGCCCAGATTCTCGCCGTGTTGTTTGTGCACCGGAACTCAAGTCCGGGCCGCCAGATCTCGCCAACCCGGAGGGTGAGGTGATGATGGCTGCGATGCCGCCTCCGCTGGCCCCCCGTGCCCGTCCCGTGTGTACCGTCCATATCGGGTCTAGGTTAGGGCCGCTTGGTTGAAGGTGTCGGGGTCCAATCGAAAAAATCTGCTAGGGCCCGAGACTTGATGGCTGTTCGCAACGAATCTTATGGCATGGTCTCCGATCTCGGTTGCCCACTTCGCTATCCTACCCACCTGGACTGGATTTCCGAATATGTTGTCAAGGGGGAGCTCGAAGGTACGGTGATCTCGTGTGCTTGGAAGTAGTGCTTGAGTTTTCTCGCTGCCATGACCACCGCTGCGTATGCTACCTTCTCAAGCTCGGTGTAATTCAGCTTGGGCCCTTCGAGAGTTTCGGAGACATAATAGATAGGTGCTGCTTTGATTGGTGCCCTTCGCTTGTTTCCTTGACAAGCACAGCCCGGCGACGGCGTGCGGTGATGCGGCGACATATAGAAGGAGCCCTTCACCGGGTCGAGGGGTGGCGAGAGTGGTAAGATTCTCGAGGTAGCGCTTGAGATCTTGAAGGCTTCTTGTTGCGGAGGTCCCCGGTCAAACAACTCCGTGCTCTTTAGTACTTGAAAAACGGTAGTGCCCGTTCGGCCATCACGGAGATGAACCTCGCTTAGGGTCTGCGGCGTCCCCGCGAGCCTTTGGGCTGACTTCGTTCTTCGGGGCTCCATCGCGGTGATTGCTTGCGATCTTGGAGGGGTCTGGCTTCGATTCCCTTTGACGGACACCAGAGCGGTAGAGCAACTTTCCTTTGCTCACCCGAACACGCACTTGGCTGGGTTGAGTTTCAATCGGCCTCGCGGAGCTTGACGAAGGTTCTCTGTAGGTCCGTTATGTGGTCTTCTCTCGGCTTGCTTTGGACTACGAGGTCGTCAACATACGCGGAGATTGCGCTATCGTCCCGAACACCTCCGCCGTCATGCGCGCGCGAAGGAGGAGCCAAGCATTGCGGAGGCCCTCGGCCATTCTCCCGAAACAATGGGTTCGAAGGGTGTTATGAAGCTGGTCTTCTCTTCATCCGCCTCGATTCATCCAGATTTGATGATAGCCGGAGAAGCGATCCGGGAGGGACAATCTCTCACACCCCGCCGCTTCATCGACAAAGGGAGCCGATTCGTGGGAGGGAAGTCGCCCTTCGGGCAAGCTTTGTTGAGGCGGTGAAATCGATGCACATCCTCCATCCGGTGGGCTCCGTGTCCCTTGCCGAGGCCGGCCTTTTCACCATGACGACGTTGGATAACCAAGTGGGGTATTTGACCGGCGGATGACCTCCGCATCGAGTAGGCGGTTTACCTCCGCTTTTGTCTTTGCCGCTTTCCTCTCGTCCGACATTTTGCGGAGCCTCCGTTTTTACCGGGGGTGGCATCGGCCCGATGTTGAGGTGGTGCTCGATGAGGTTTCTCTGACGCCCAGTAGATCCTCTGCGGACCATGCGAACACATCGGAGTTCTCGCGGAGGCACCGGAGTAATTCGCCGGAGGTCGGGTCGAGGTGCGCGGGAGATGGTTACCTCTGTCGGGGTCGGGTCGACCTTCTTTGTTTCTTCGGGCCGGAAGGGCACGGGAGGGGCTCCGCGTCTCTGTCGGGTCGATTTTCTTGCCCCTCCGCTGTTGTTCAAGGTTGTGAACATTGCGCTGCCTCGGGGTTACACCCCCTCCGCGTTTCTTGCGGCGTTACGGTCTCCGAAGACGGCGATGATGCCGCCCGGAGGGCATTTTTCATGCAGAGGTAGCTCGGGTGGAGCACCGCATCGAACGCGCGTGGTGACTCACGACCCGAAAATGGCGTTGTAGTTGTAGTATATGTCCACTACATCGAAGGTTATGTTCTACGTTCGTGAATAGGATCCTTTCCGAAGGAGACCGGCAAGGTGACCTTTCAATGGTTGCCACCTGCCGCCCTCCGGCCGAAGAGCGGGTTTCCTACCGGGCTGCGACAAGCTCTGTCGAGGCCCATCTTGTCAAAGGTTGAGGCAAACGAGGATATCGGCGAGCTGCCCCAGTGTCGACTAATATCCTCGTTCTTGTCCACCCTCCGATGTTGGTGTCGGCGACCATCGCATCGGTGTGGGGGTAGTCCTTGAGCTTCATATCACCGGCCGAAGGTGATCGGGATGTCGCGACCACCGGCTATTGCGATGTGGCCCCTCCGCGCCTACATGGTGGACCCTTCGGTAGTGCTCTTTTCTTGCCGCCGTTTGTTGCCATGGTCTTCGTTGGAGCCCCCGTGATTGCGGGATGACTCCGAACGATGGGTTCGGCTTGTCGACTATTGTCTGTACTTCTTGCTTGATGGGTAGTTGCGGAGTTGGGGGAGGGTGGTAGTGGTGGCGGCGCGGCAGAGCGTGATTAGGTAGCTAGGTAGCGGGGGCTCGGGGGTGCGAGGGCCGTGTAGTCTTGGTGGTAGTATCGAGGCTGGTGTTGGTTGGAATTTGTTGAGTGAAAGGCGGGGTAGTGGAAGCCTGGGTGAGCCGGGGCCCCATAATCGAAGGGGGTGAAAGTATATTGAGCGGAGCGGGCGTTCGTTGGTTTCCTTGTGTGGTTGATCTCGCCTCGGGAGTTACTCGCGAAGCTAGCTCCCGCCCATCGCTTCTTTCCCCTTGGCGAAGTATGGGCATTGCTTGGTATAGTGGCCTTTGCCCTCTCCGATAGTGGCAATACGGGTGTCTTTGCGGGGCCCGGTGCTTGTTATCCGGGTTTGGCCCTGGGGTTCTTGGCGGGTTGTTTGGTCGCGTAGATGGTCGGGTTAGGTTTTTGCTCTATCGGAGGGTTGTTGTTTATGGCGCCCACTCTCGCGGCGTCTGGTCTGGGGTAGCTGTCTCCGCGCGGGGGGCGCGGTGTTTGGTATTGACTCTGCGGAGGTCGAAAGGATTCCACCTTCGCCTTGTGACTGTTATCTGCTCTGCAGTATTTGTCCATTATCTCGTGCGCCTACCGGCGTCTTAGGGCTGCCTCCGCCGATCTTTGAATGGCAAGGCCCCGGGCGGATGCATGCAACCGCTGCCATTATGACGCTCTGATCGGAGACCCCTTCTGTTCTGGCTTTGGTTTGGAGGAACCTCCGCCACCATTCTTGCAATGGTTCGCTGGGCTTCTGCACGACGTTCAGGAGCTCCGTCGTTGATAAGCTTCGAGTCTACGCCTTTGAAGTTTGCCCCGAGAGCGGCTCGAAGGTCGACCCGAGACCGGATGGTATTCGGAGGTAGGGTGCAATACCAAGATTGGGCTACTCCCTCGCTATGATTACAAACGACTTTGCCATAGTGGTGTGATCCCCCCTTTGCCTCTATTGCGCCTCGTAGCTCATGATAAACCGTCGGGGTCGGTGATCCCCGCATATCTTGGTAGATGTTGGGGGTCTGTAGGATGGAGGCCACTCCGCGATCCGGAGAGCGGACAGGACGGATTTGGGGTCGTAGTGGGGGCTTATTGCTAGCGGTGGGCGGGGTGGGCGTTCGATGGCGTCGCTGAGGAGATGTTGGGGTATGGCTTGGTTAATGCGAAGGGCGGCGGAGGGGTGGTTTTCGCGATGGTGGCCGGTTCGGTTGCGGTGGTGGCGGGGTTGATGGAGGTGGGGCTTGCCCCGAAGTGGGGGCTGGGTGATTGTTGGGTTGCGGGCCGCCCTCCGCCACCGACTTCCTGTCCGCCACAAGGCGTTGGTTGATCCATGCAAGCTCGGCCCCTGGCGGCTTCCGCTTGCTCCCTCGAGCGCGTTGCGCAGCGCCGCCTTCGATCCAGGGCTTGCGGTAACCTTCGCTTCTCGGCGATCTGAGCTTGAAGAGCTTCGCAGCCTGTTCCCCTTGCTCGGTTTCTTCTTCGTCATCCTCTGAACTTTCGATGAGCCCCTCGAGCGGGTTGGCGGGTTCACTTGGGGCGGACCCTGCGCCCACCGGTCTGGACCACCGCCCCCTCGACCTGCGGGAGCGTCGCTTTGCCGGGCGTTGGGGGTTTCCTCTTCGGTGACCTCCGAAATCGGGACGAAGCGGGGTCCGCGGCGACCGCCCCCGCCCTCCCGCAGGCCCCGGCGCGGAGCTGCCGGCCGTGTGGTGACCGCTTGCCGCCTCCCGGCGGGTTTGATCCGAGGGGGTCCTCCACGGGTGGAGGGGTTGCTCCGCCGCGACGCAGGCGTCCGATCGGGCGAGTGGGCGGCATGGCTTTGGGCTTTTCGTACGATCCCCACGGGGACGGGCGCCAACCGTGGGGATCACTCCCCGCCCCTTTGCCTTCGCTCCCGGGGGGGGGAAGGGGGCGAGGGCTTCCCACAGGGATGAGTCGAACACGGGATGAGGAGCGAGGGAGACCTCCGGTCGGCCCGACCTTCGCTGAGTTGCCGAGGGTTTCGGGAGGATCGGAGGTCACCCGAGCCTCCGAAGGGGGGAAGACGATGCGCGGGGGCAAGACGCCGATGTGACAAAAAATGAGTAAATGGCACTTAAGCCGGCCAACAATCCATCCTCTTTCTTGAGCCCGCACCGGGTATTTATAGGAATACCGGGGGTCGGAGGGGCTGATTTACAATTTGGTACATGGTAGGTGGGGAACACACGCTACGGATGGGCCCTGCAGGTGCCCTAGTAACTATTCGTACAAGGCTATTCTTTGCGGGAATATGCTTGCGACTTCTCCTTACTTGGGAGCCGTGGGGCTTCCTCGTCGGCCGCCGGGCCGCAGTCCCGGCGGAGGGTAGAACCGCGGGGGCCCTCTCCCAGACTCACGCCGGGGGGGTCCCATCGCTAGGAGACCCCGGTGTCGCCCGTCACCTTACGGGGCCGTCATTCCTTTAGCCGACCGTCGACGACCCGGGGACCGCCCGGTGACGGAGGGGTGAAGCTTTCGCCGTTCATGCTCGCGCGACGGACCTTCGCTCGCCGGACCTGCAAGACTTCATACTTTTGCTTGACAAGAATTAGTTCTTGGCCTCCTTGTTGAGAGAGGCACTGCGGAGCTGCTGGGGCGCTAGGGTTGCCCTCCCCAACACTTAGTGAGTCCATAGATCAAGGGCACAACCACGCAAGCATCGAAAGCGAGCACGTGCACGCCGGCCTCCTCCCCCTTCGGCACCGACCATAGGCCACTAGCCCTTCCTAGCCATTCTCCGAGGTTGTAGCCCTCTTCTTTATTGAGGAGAATGAGGATGTGGGAGCGTATAGCAACTTCTTGTGGAGCACAAAACTAGTAACAAATGAAGAAGAAGCCATGAGGAAGAAGGTGGGCGGTCTAACCGTTGCATATATATAGCTTTTCATTTATGGAGGCGGGCACCATAATACGACCGCCTCCGCTAATCACCCATTAACAGAGGTGGTCACATTAGCCCAACCGCCTCAGTTAATGGTTATAGTAGTAGAATTCAGTGTGATATATATGTAGAAATCATTAGTTTTGAGTCTTGTCATGTGAGGTGGTTTAGATGCTCAGGAAATAATATAAAGTTTTGATAGCATATGAGTTGTGTACCAAGGCTTTGTAATATTGATATTCGAAGTTGTTTACATGTTTTAAAATTGATATAAAACACGATTGATATGTTGTTGAAGCTTGATATTATTTGTTTGAGCGTCTTAATATTTTTAGAAGACAAAACTCCAAACTAGAAATTTGTAGACTTCTTTGAAAACTATAATGCACAAAGTATTTTTATCCTATACCACAGAAAAAAGATGATTTTAGCCCTGGTACGCAATTAATATGTTTTGCCCAAACATTATATTTTTTTTAGTATCTTGATGATCTCAAAATTATATTTTTTTTTTAGTATCTTGATGATCTCAAAATTCTATTATTATTTTTTAGTATCTTGATGATCTCAAATGACAAAACTGTGTGGATCTCACTTTGAGCTACAATTTTTATATACAAATATCTTTATCTGACATTATACAAGAAATATATGATTTTTCTAAGACGACAAGTCAAGAGATAGTGAGTAATATGATGCAAAAACTTTGTGTTATTTTTTTTTGAACATCTTAACAATCTCAAATGAAAAAAAACTCAAAATTAGAAAGTTGTAGTTCTCTTCGAGTTCTATAACTTTTATATAAAAATTATATTTCTTCCAAGTTCGAGGTCGCTGCGAAAAAGCTACTCACTCATGTTTCAAATTATAGTTCGTTTGACTTTTTGGACCCTAAGTTTGACCACTCGTCTTATTTAAAAATTTACAAAAAAAGCAAATTCAAATTTAAGTCATTCTTAAATTGCATTTCTTAATAAAGTAAGTCATAACATAAGAAGTGATATTTTACACAAAATTTTGAATAAGACGGATGGTCAAAGTTGGGGTTGAAAAAAAGTCAAATGAACTACAATTTGAAACGGATTTAGTACTAATTTTCAGTAGAATTCTTTAACTTTCTATTGACATGTTGGCCTGGTGTTGTCACATTTATGCCAGGAGGATAGCGAGGCAAGGCTATAACACCCGTCTGTGATGACGTGTGGGTCCCAGATGGTCCTGAGACTGGGAGGACGAAAGTGGTACCAGTTTTTTTTTTTTTTTTTTTTTGAGTCGACACCGTTGGTTGCTAAAGTAGATTTCGGCCTAGGTCGGCAGATGAGGGAGCCGAAGGAAACCTGACTCGGCCCAATTGTTGACAGGGTTTGGGCCCATGCAAAAACAGAGAGACACGAAACGGGAGAAGGTGGGAAAGAAAATGGTTTGAGCCCAGATTTTATTGATTTCGGCCCAGGACAGTGTTATGGATTTCTGGGACAAGATTTGAGTTCTGAACTATGTGTTACCTATTTAAATTTGAAAAACATTCCAACGAGTGTTGCAAAGGTAAAGACCAGTCTGTTGGCATGAATGCAAACAAATAAATTTTGTAGGCTACAATTTCTTTAATTCAATTAAACTAATTTTCCTTTTACGAATCACAAATGAAATGCGGACCGTGACAAAAAGACCTACTCTCTCCGTTTTAAATTATAGTTCGTTTGACTCTTTTCAATCCCAAATTTGATCACACCTTATTCAAAAATTTATACAAACACAATCAAATTTTTAAGTCACTATTGAAGAACTTTTGTTAGTAAAGGAAGCCTCTAACATTAATTATAGAATACTGGTAAGAAACCATATAACCCAAAACAAAGATAACATGACCAATGAATTACACTACGTGATACCGATGAGGACATCACCACGTTGGACAACCTGGACACGTGTACGCCACGATCTTCCCCAAGTTGCAACTCATCTCCAACTCAGCTGCCACGTCACCCTCGGATTCAGCAGACACGTCGTCAATGTTTCGGTCGTAACTCCCTCATACGATATCGAAACGGGGCGATCTTGGACTCTATGGAAAGGGGACGACGACGCCGTCACTTTGGATCTGGTCCCAGCTCCAGATGGCCCGTGGATCATTCTGTGTGACCACGGCAAGGTGCTGCGTCACCTGTTTTGGGCCAACTTGGCCATGTATCGTGTCGGGCCTTAAGCCCAAGTTGTGGGCGCCTCCGTGCTGGTCGCCCCCAACCCTAGCTTCCTTCCCCACGTTATAAACTCAGCCACCGCCGCTGGATAGAGTCGGGTTTTGTTTAGTTTGAGTTTTCCATCGAGAAACTTGATTGATTCATTGTAACCGTGAAGATTATTCCGCTTACAGTAATCCAGGGCCCCTGTTCTTGTTCTCCACACCTGTGGCGATTAGTCCTTTTGTGATCCGAACTCGAACACCATCATCTCAAATTAAGCCATTCATATTTGCAATATTCAGATTAGCGTGATAACCCTGTTCTTGCTTGTGTTCTCGATTAAACTGCGGGGAAAGCCTTCTTGGCGAGGTCAATCAAGTCGTGCTTGGTTGATAACCATTGGGGCAGTGGTGTAGCGGTTGCAGGGTCGAGTTTGTGTTGATTCGAAGTCGGACCGTCAACGTCGAGTTCTCCACCAATCGATTTACCACGTACCTCACGGAAGATCGGGCTAGACCCTATCAGATACTCCCTCCGTTCCACAATACTTGTAACTATGGGTTTCGTGCCATCAAAAAGTGACCTATGTTTGACTAAATTTCTACCAAATACTATTTATATTTATGACTTCAAATTAATTTATTAAAACTACATTTCGTAATGAATCTAATGAGATTTATTTGATTGCATAAATATTGATAGTTTTTTATCTATAATTAATTAAATTTGGGATACTAAACCGCGACATTGTGCTAGAATTGCAAGTTTTTTTCGAACGGAGGGAGTATATTACTATCTTAAAACAAAAAAAAGCTTTGCAAATGCATAGACCATTGCCGGTTATGCAACCGCTGATCGAGCCCCACTCGCTGAACAGTGAACACAGTGCCGTTTGCAGCCACCGGATAAGTCTCTCTCTCACACACGGTCTCACACCAAGCAGACCAACGCCTGCCTGCATCGGTGTGCCCCCCTGATCTATCTATCCATTCATTGAAGGACCACGTACGAAAGGATATGGAGATCGAATGATCGACGACGTGTCCCCCGGCCGGACCGCTTCACGTGCCGCTCCGGCGACCTGGCACCTCGCCGGGGACCTCGATCGTCCCCCTCGCCCATGCGATCGAGCCCGTGCTCCCGGTCGCCGCGCCACACGTATGCACCTCGCATGTGTCCTAGAATAGAAGCCGGCTGTTTTGTCGCCTCCATCGATCGATCGCATTATTTGAGAGTTATCGACTTATCCTCTGTTGTATGATGCATGCATGCCGGCGATGCCTGCCGGTTGCCGCTCCTAAAACTGCATAGGAATGTCTCCTTCATTTATGGCAATTTGATTTGATATATAATATAATGCATCGTGATTCCTGATTGAACTGCGTTTTTTTTTAAGAAACGCCGTTGCACGTTTTTCATTAAGTAAAAAAAAAATTGAAATAAACAAGATACAATGATAACAAAACAATTACCGGTTTGAAACCTAACGTCTACTGTGTGTGTCTAGGCATGATCGAACTACGCTCATAGACGGGAATCGGCAAGCCTGGATTACTTTGCAGTGCTGCACCGGCAGCTACATACACCCTCTGCCAGTTTCAGGATACTATTCAATCAGCCAAAATCAGTCACTATTCTCTTATACAGGACACTAACGACCACCACAAACTAGTCCAGTCAATCAATTAATTCGAACGACAGCAGCAATGTGTCTATGCATGCCATCCTATAGTACTATGCGTTCAGCCAGCCGCGTGTGCGGTGCACAGACACACAAGACTCCATCAATGATGCTTTAGTTTAACGTGGTGACCGATCTATGATGCATGCAATGCAACATACGTGTCCTGAATGAAACATGGGTTAACAGCAACCAGCAGTCATGTGACGACTGACACAGAAATGGGGAGTCTCATGTCGTACGTCGGACCAAATAAAGCGGGTAAAGCGCTGCCGTTGATTAAGGCTCTTAATTGATCTTCTTTGTTTTTGTGGTTACAAGCGATAGATGATTGATTGTTGAGGCCCTCGTTGAGCCACGTAAGTTGTAGACGTACTACATGCACAGTATACATAATTAGTAGTTAAACCTTGTACGCTAATCAAGCAATCTTGACGATCTTCTACTCAAAACATCGATCTCCAAGTAAAGTATATCATTCCTTGCCTAAAGTGATCGTCAACACTGGCCGGCGGCTCTTTATTATAATCAACATAGGATTAGATCGATATGATCTTTTTTTTTTAAAAAAAAGAGAGAGGGTAAAATTGCATTGCATCATTGACAAAGTAGAGATAGGGGGAGAAGATTGTACTGCCGCATTCGACCTGGACCTTGAGCGACATTATATATTGGATCTTGATGAATGATGACTGAGAGAGAGGCTTGTCACTTGACTCTGTAATTCAGAAAATACCTTATGGCCTCTACACAGTGAGGTGTGTATGCTTAGTGGGGTGAGGGGTGTTGCAATCACATGCGACTAACAACGAAGGGAACACGATCAAACACACAGGGACACAAGAGTTACATGTAAAACCCTCCCAACCAAAGGGAAAAACCACGGCGCCCGGTAAATTAACACTTCACTATATCAAGAGTTACAACACCGATGCGGCGACCTAAGAGATGGTATGAGTGAAACCCTAGCAAAGGTATATAAGCGTCCTCATAGGTGCGCCAGATGGGTCACTTCTTCCTCTCCTTTTCGCTCAGGCCCGGCCTTCAGCTTTTATGGGACTCCGCTCCATCAGAAGTCAGCCAGTCTATATAGAATTTGAAACATATTCAACAAGGGAGGGCGAACCATGGCCTTCTTCTCCACTTTAGCGTGTGGACAGAGGGGGGGGGGGGGGCGGTGACTAGTGATAGCTAACAGAATCGGATAAAAGTTGTCATATCTCCCCATTCCTCATACCAAACACGTCATCTTGGCTGGTACGACTCTCCATCACCCACAGCCAAACGTAGACATGGGATCCCTCTAACCAAAAAAAAAAAACTATACTCATCTCACATTATCCCGAATCCAAACGCACCCTAATGAATCGGCATAGCTAGCTAGAAACCTCGCTGTTATTTTCGCAAAGTAATATAAATGAAAGACAAAAACATAAGTCAGTGAGAGTTAGGTCAGGTAGCACGCTACGTAGGTTGCGTTGGCTAGCTTATTAAATCATAGGTCATAGCGAATAACATCTTGTTCCTACATTTGTACTAGTTAATAATATATAATTCCCCTTGCTTGATCAGATGGTCTTTTGCTTGTTCCTTGCTTAGTACGGGGCACTGCGTGTGCTTCATGCTGTTGTGGATCCAAATTAAGAGATTAATTAATTAAGCGCGCTTTGTTGGATTATATTGATCCGTCGTCGTCGACCTATGGATGCCATGCACGTTGCATACGTGCAAAGTGTGCAGATCCACACGGCCACATTATACAGCCGAGACCTGAGAGCCGGCCGACGACGGACGCCAAGGGGCGGCCGCCCGGCCAGGCTACGACGACGTCGCTGTCACGGACGACGCCGCGCGCGCCCCAGGTTCCGGCCGGAGACCAGAGCGCATGTTGCCGGGGCGGGGCCGCTGGCACAGGAGATGCTCGTATTCAGGATGAGCTCGGGGGCGGTGGCGCGCAGGACGTACGAGTACGACCGCCGAACAGCGCGAATCGGCGTTCGGGGGCCACCGACGCAGATGGAGGCATCTGGCCCGACCGTCACGCAACGCAAGGCGAGACGACAAACGGGTACCTCCTCAACTGTAGGGGGTGGTTGGTTGGGGCACAGGCACAGCGTCCTCGCCGGAGACGCCAGGCGGCGTGGCGGTCGATCGCCGGGCGCCAGTACGCGCGAGCCACATGGATGCACACGTACCCCTTCTATGCACATGCTGCAGTTCCATCGGCGGGGTCTCCCCGATCCGACCCGATCGTCGTCGTACCCGTGCGTATCGCATGCACGCCTCAATCAATTATTCTTTGCGCCCTGCAGCTCGGCGCGGCGGGGGTCGCGTCGGCCTGCGCCTGCGCGCCACCGCACCGTCCTTGCCATCATGACGTGTTGCGTGTGCCACCCGCCAGCTTTTTATTAGCACTCCCGTACCTGCAGCCAGCCCCCAGCTGGGCCTCGAATGGATGCCCTCTGTGTTTGTGATGAGATGTTTCAGCACCAAAACCCCCCCGAACCCGAAGGCTCAAGCCAAAGCTCTCTTCCTTGCTTGTCCACGCGGCCGTGTACGTGGGTCCCAGCTCGGTCCACATGGCGAGCGGGGGGCGTGCCTGCCCACGCACGGGCGTGGGCAGCGTCATGGTGCGTCATGGTCAGGAGCTCGCGGACGGACGGACAGCAACTGCAGGATGGGCGGGCGCACGGCATATTGGACACGCCCAAACCAAACCCAGCCGTTGCCGTTGCTTTCGTCCATCGCCACATCTCTTCTCCAAAAGCGGATTTAATCTCCTCGTGACTTCTTTTTAACAGCAAAATAATAACACAACAAAACAATTTCGTGGACAAAAAACAAATGCGTTAGGCTAGGATATATATATACTATATATATATCATCGATTGATCGATCGGTTGGGACTGGAGCTGGTGGCCGGGTGCATGCGCCGCACCAGATCTTGGGATAGATTTGATTTGAGGCTAGCTATTATAGCTAGGCTCCCGATTGGTACACCGTACTCTGCGCCCTCGTACAAATATGACACGAAACCAGCCTCAGAGGCTTCCACGTCTCACTCGCCACTTATTGGTGTGGTGTGCGGTCACAAGGAAACATAGTATATAGATTTGAAAAATCAAATATTGTTAATTTTATCCAAGTATCTAAGAAAATATTAAAATGTACGGTATACAATTGGTTCCATTAGGGAGATAGAGGTGTTGTCCAGTCGTTGTCGGAAGGATGGCGGGGGATGAGCGTGTCGAGAGGGTGAGAGGGCTCTAGACCCCCCCCCCGGTGGGGAGGGGAGTAGCCCATTCTCCTGTGAGAGAAATAGGATCGCGCGGGCGCAGAGGGATCCGTCGTTCTTCCAGCCCGGCCGATAGTCTCTCGGGGGAGGAAGAGACGTAGGTGGCGAGGTCCCTCCCATGGCGGGTCGCGGATCCAAGGAGGACAAAACCCAAACCCACGACTGAAGCCACATCTGAAGACGACAGCGAGGTATAGGAGTTTTGGGGTCTATGGTGGTTTGTCCCCAACCACTTCTCGGAGAGGAGAGCTAGGGTTAGGGTGAAGAGATCGGACAATTTGGTGTGGATCCGACGGGGGTGTGGGAGAACAAGACCTTTGCTCCTGCAGTGCTTCCGGCGGGTGAAGGTGATAAGTGGGACAAATCTCCAAAGGAATAGAGTTCGTGTTGGAGTCGTGGGGAGAAGAGAAGAGGAAGACATTTGTTTGCCGTGGTGAAGGAGGGGATGGGTGGGGAAGAGGACGCGGCAGGGGTCCCAGACCAAATCCCGGTGAGGATTGGGATACCTAGGGCGGCGGGTGTGGTTGGGGCTTCTAGTATCCACCCCACCAGCCGCCGCCGCCTCCATTTTTCGGGCAACCGCCACCACCCCACTTCGGCTACTACCCCAAACCAAAATCAAGGTCCGCCTCCACTCCGACCCTTCCATGGATATGGCAGACAGTTCGATGGACCAAGACCGAGAGGTGGGGGAATCAGAGCCGAGTTCGGGGAAGATAAGGTCAATCAACCAGGTAGAATCAAGAAGTTACACAAGGTCAAGTCAGTGGTGGGGAACAAGCGCTAGCCGCTTAGGCCACAGTAACATTCAGCCGACAATCATATGGTTGAGGGTGAGAATAGCACTTCGAGGTCTGGATAGGAACTTGCAAGTGGTCTGTTTCAATTGTGGTGACATAGGAGATAGGACACATGAGTTCTGCTTGTAGGAGACCAAAGGACTTGAAGAAGTGGTGCAAGGGAATTTTGATGAAGGTGACCCATACTTAGATGGAGAGTTAGAATTGATAGAACCTGAGGACTCCCAGAAAGTCCTGGGACAAATAGTGAGAGTTATGCTAAAGAAAATGCCGATGAACAAAATAGGAAATGTGATGGAACCAATGCATCATACAACTTACGACATAACTCCCTCGAGAACAAAGCTGAGATGTCCACGATCTCATGCATATAATAATCATCAGCTAAAACTATATCAAATATCAAACTAAAATATACCAAGAACATAACAAAGAGCAATATAACAAAATAAAGCAAAATCATAATGAGAACTCAAATAAATACATTACCGGATCTCTAAGAATGACAAATATGAAAACCTGAGCACTACTCGAACTCTTCCTTGAATCTCTAATAGATTGTCTAAACTCTAATCTTTGAAGAACTAGAGTTCTCTAATCCTCCAATCTCTAGAAACCCTAGTTGCTAATCAGCTCTCTCTCTGTTACAATGAATTCTAATGATGAATTAGGGTTTCAGGGGGGAGCTCTACCCTTTCTTTTATAGCCTCGTGGGATGAATGTCAGCCATTGGATCAAACTGACTTCATTGGACAACCTATATTGGATCTCAAGATCGGTTAGAAGAAGGTTCTAGAAGCACGATACGTGTTTCCATGTGGCAAAGGTGGCCGCCCCGACCTGTCAGGGTGCCCGCCCCCACCTTGTTAGAGGTGCTCCCCATATTTGACGTAGCGTCTTCTTTTGTATTTTAGATCCTCGAAATTTATACTAATGCCTATGTTGAAGTCCTTTTCTTCTGTTTCATAGTTTCTTCTCTTTCCTACACTTTTCAGAGTCCATGCTGCAAAACTAGATATACAAAGAAGCTCATGGAATTCATTAGTAATAATCATCTTTTAGTAGCATTGATCCCTTAGTTGATAGTATATATATTTGATAATTGATTTTAGACTTTATCTATCATCAACAACGGGAGTCCAAATCTACCTAGAAGCATGTCGACAACCGCATCGAATGCACACGCCCCTTTTTGTTTTCTTTTCAAAATTACTAGTAATTTCGTTTGGAAACTTCAAAAACTTTCAACATGAAAGTTTCTCAAAATTAAAAGATCTATGAATTTCATTTTTGGACCAAAGTCAAATTCAAAGATTTTAGAAGTTAGTTTTTTCAATTCTTTAATTTGAATTGCCAAATTAAGTTTTGAAAGTGATTATTTTAAAACTTTGGTATTTAAGTAGGAACAAATCATTACTCAAATTAAGCATAATTTTCATTTCATAATTCAATCATGATCCAATCAATAAAATACATGTTGCTCAAGCTTTATTCATAAAAATGTTTTCATACATTCACAAATTTGAATTTGGAATGAAAATTGTTTTCAAATTAAAAATTGTTTTAATTTGAGTAAAGATTTGTTCCTTATTAAATACCAAAGTTTTAAAATAATTGTTTTCAACCCTTAATTTGGGAATTCAAACTAAAAATTTGAAAAACCTAACATTCTAAAATATTTGGAATTTGACTTTGGTCCAAACATGAAATTTGTAGAGCTTTTAATTTTGAGCAACTTTCATGTTGCAAGTTTTTGAGGTTTTGATATGAAATTGCAAGTATTTTTTTAAAAAAAAAAAAAAAAAAAAAGGGATAAGTGTGATCGGGGGTTATCAACATGCTTTTAGGTAGATTTAGACCCCCTGGTAAAACCCCAAACAAAGGTAATGAACCTAAAAGCGGCACTTTTAAAGGTGATGAACCTAGATGACACAGAGGAAAAAAGATAATGAACATGTGGTGCATTTGCTCTTATTCATATATGACCAAGCGCACAAAGTAGCCTATTCTACTCAAAACAAATAGATTATTCACGAGCTACAAAATTACTTTTTCTAACATTCGACTACAAAAAGGTTACTTCCCATATTATTGAATTACAAAGTTCCTTTTTATAACATGTTCATACTACAAAACTACGTTTTCTATTAGGGAAAAGTTAAATAGATCAACTTTTCGTATTTGGAAAATGGTGGGATCAAGTGTTTCTATCTTAGGAATGATGCTTGCATAAGCTAATAAACCATTTTTAGAAATCAATAATGGGGTACTCTCAATTTAGCTTACCATTTACTCCCATCATCCTAAAATAAAGTGCATTTCTAGCATTTAAAGTTTGTCTACTATATAGGGAACAAAAGATAATGTTCACTTAAATTAAATCATGTGATTATTTTGCACAAGGAAAGTAATAACTCATATACTTGCCATATTTGTACAAGGCGACGAAAGTTCACCCTTTTTTTGGACTTTATGACAAACCTATCTAGATAAGATGAGACAGCAATCAAGTACAGGTGCATGCGTGCGGCTTCAAAGCTCCTGTGGATTCACCTGAGCCGGGTTGACAAGTTTGAAACGTTTCCATTCCTAGGAAAAAAAGTATCGAGCGCCGTCGTCGCCGACCGCCGTCGTCCATCTGAAGTTGGAAACCACCTCAAGTAACCTATATTTAGATAGAGATGGTGTTTATCTAGTTCATTCATATATATATATATATATATGCTTGAGATATTATGAGATACACGTAGCATATAGTAGGAGCCACAATTTTACTAATAAACTAGATCCACAAACTCAGAATTCTCTGTTTCTATCTACCATGATGTCTAGAACGCATATTAAATCTCAGGACTCCAAAAATCTGAGTTGATGCGTTTTGCCGAAAACCCTCCGACTGCGAGAACCACAACATCTGCACTAGGCCCACGGTCACGGATCCAGATTGGGTAACTTTACAGAGCAAAGTTACATTGTAACTTTCGTGCGATCTCCACCCTCCATTCCCTATCCAACGACTGAGCATGCATTCAAAGCTTAGCAACACTTAGCATTTTTGGTTCCCTCCAGCAGCAGTCTGTGCCACGTCCATGCCGGAGCTCCGGCGGGCTGCCTTCCCTTGCGGCGAGGACGCGACACAGGGCCGGCCACTAGAACACTTAGCCGAGGCCGTTGTTAACCATATGCAGGTGGCGCTGTTGGAGAAGATGAGGCCGCCACCGACGTGGTGAGCGTGGCCAGGGCGGAGCGAAAGTGCGCGGCTATCGCAGGGGGGCGGGCGGCCGGCGGCTGGTGCGGAGGGCGGAGCGGCGCGCGCCCGGCAGACGCGGCCGGGGCGCCTTCTCTGAGTTTTCACCATGTGGGAGCGTTCCAAACACAACACCAAATCGCGTTGCCGCACCGCCACCGCCTCCATGCTCAGGCTCGCCGAGCCAAGCACCGCTACTCGACGCTAGCTGGCCGTCCTGGCTCTGGCCGCTTCGGCGCTGGCCGTCCCGCGCCGCCGCCTCGCTTGGGCCGCTGTGAGCTGCAGTTCGGTCGTCCGGCGGTGAGCACAGCGGACCCGCACACGCGCCTTCCCGGCGTGGCGCGCGCAGCCATGGCCTCGAAAACCACCGCCACGCACGGCCATCGGCGCACATCCGCCGCCTCCTCGGCCACGGGTGACGCCACGCGGGTCGCGCCTTTGCCGCGGAGTTACGCGCCGCCAGCGGTGCGAGTGTCTGCGCGGCCGGAGTGGCGAGCTCACGCCGCGGCCAATGCCATGCGTGCATGGCCCGGCGCCGTCCGGGCGGCGTGGTGACGGCGTCGCGGACATGGAATCTGCGGCGAGTGCATGCCGCCATCGCAGCCCAGCATGGTGTGCGTGCCGCGGCCAGCGTGGAGGGCGGTGTGGCAAGCGTGCCTGGCACAGGGGCGCGGCGAAGCGGGCGGCTGTCGCGGCACGGGATGCGGCGACCTATCGCCGCGCAACCAAGAGCCATGGATTTCACCAGGAGTCTAGGCGGCCGGAGAACTCCACGGCGGTTCGCGTGCGCTTAGGCTGCGCTGTTCCTCAAGTGCGCGCTTAGGCGCGCCGCTCGTCCGGAGGGCCGAGTAAGCTCGCAGCAGCGGCGCCGAGCTCTCCAACACAGGGACGACCGCCGGGCTTGTGCAATCGCAACACGCGGTGCCGACGTGCTCACGAGCGGAGACGAAGGAAAGAAAAGTCAGCGTGATAATAGGCAATAAGTGACCCGACAAAAGGGCCCTATGAGGTGAGAGGAAAGACAACCTTTGGATCGATTTGGGCGGCCGAGATGGAGAGAAAGTTACATTGTAACTTTACTAAGCAACGTTACTGAATCTCAATCCCACGGTCACGGACCGAAAAGCGAATCAAGCTAGGGCCCATTTAGGGCCTGGCCTGAGTGTCTTTAGAAGTGAGCTAGGATTTAATTTGACACGGCTTTTGCTCAAACAATAATAATAATTTCACATGGCTCACAAAAAAAAAAAAAAAAAAAAAGGTTGTATACGAGAATTCCAATATGATCTTATTGATACGAGAATTCCAATGTGATGTATCACTGGATTTGTTATTAAAGTACTTCAAGCGTGTAATTTTCTTTTTTGCTAGTTGTATAAACATAAAAGACAACTATTAAATATTAAATTCAAAAGTGTCAAATATTGTGAAGTAATACAGGTGCAAGATCTATATATCTTGTAAGGATAGTTGTTAGTTCGCAGCTTCTTCTAAGGCTACGGTGTGTGCACACGTATTTATAGGTGTAAATGTGTATGTACTTCTATATAGTACTTCCTTGGTCCCAAATTGTGTCATTTTAAGTTTTTAAGAGTTATAAAACTACCAAGAATGATAAATTTATATAATAAAATTAATAACATTAAGATAGTAAAAATAAGTATCTTTAGATGCTTCATTAATTATATTTTCATACAATACCTATTTCATGTCATAAATCTTGTGATTCTCGCTATGATTTTTGTCCAACTCGTGACCAAAATGACGCTTATAAATACAAGTGCGCTTATAAACACTCACATACTTAATATTTATACATGTAAACACGTAGTATTCCTTCTCTCGAAAATTATAGGAGTGGTACATTAATTAGTATTTGTGTATACACCATCATTATGCTTAAAACTAATACTAAAAGTAAGTGCACACCTATTGTATTGTAGTGTAGAAAAATTGAGGTGCACAAAGCAATTTGATCTTGGGTCTCCAGCCCTACAGTACGTGTAGCGAATCCGCAGGCGGCGCAACGCCCCAGAGCCCACAACGTGTCCCTGGACCGGTTGCGCCCACGGACCACCTCGCCAAGCGACAGCCGCTCCCTGCGCTCCACGTGTCACGCCTTCCCGTCGTCACCACGAACCCACACGTGGGCCCACGTACAGGTGGCCTCACGTGTCAGTGACGCTCGGAGCCTGCCTACCCTAGGATAAGGCCACCACCACCAAAGCGAGACGGACGGCGTCAGTTTGCCGCTCCCACGTACACCTTGCTACCGTCAGTTAACCGCGGTTATGTTAACCACGGTTAGATATAGCAGCCCCCAAGGATAACCACGGTTAGATGGCCTGTTTATAAACCAGCCTCCCCTCTCTTCTCCGTCCACGGCGAAGCGCCTCGAAGCCAGCCAAAGCTTCCAGTTCCAGTAGAGCACCACGAGATCGCAGCAGCCAACAAAGCAGCAAAGCAAAGCGACCGACGTTCCAAAGAAACGAACCGACGACCATGATGATGATGGGAGAAGGAGCGCACGCGCCGCCGTGGCACCAGTCACCGGCGGCGGCCAACATGGACGCGGACGAGGCGGCGTCACAGTACGCCCTCCTGGCGGCGCTGCAGCATTACCTGCCGTCGTCAAACGAATCGGCGGTGGCGCCGTACGACGACGACGACGAGGAGGCGGCGGCGGCCCTGGCGGCCGTCGACGCGTACGCCTGCGACGAGTTCCGGATGTACGAGTTCAAGGTGCGGCGGTGCTCCCGCGGGCGGAGCCACGACTGGACCGACTGCCCCTACGCGCACCCGGGGAGAAGGCCAGGCGGCGCGACCCGAGGCGGTACCACTACTCCGGCGCGGCGTGCCCGGACTTCCGCAAGGGCGGGTGCAAGCGCGGCGACGCGTGCGAGTTCGCGCACGGGGTGTTCGAGTGCTGGCTCCACCCGTCGCGCTACCGGACGCAGCCCTGCAAGGACGGCACCGGGTGCCGCCGCCGCGTCTGCTTCTTCGCGCACACGCCCGACCAGCTCCGCGTGCTGCCGCACCACGAGCAGCAGCAGTCCAGCTCCAGCCCGAGGGGCGCGTCGTCGGCGTCGCCGCTGGCCGAGTCGTACGACGGCTCGCCGCTCCGCCGCCAGGCGTTCGAGACCCTACCTCACCAAGAGCGGCATGGTCATGTCGTCGTCACCGACCAGCACGCTCGTCTCGCCGCCGAGGTCGCCGCCGTCGGAGTCGTCGCCACCATTGTCGCCGGACGCCGCGCTCCGCCGTGGGTCGTGGCCGGGTGTCGGCGGCTCGCCCGTCAACGAGGTGCTCGCGTCGCTGCGCCAGCTCCGCCTCGGCGGGTCGCCGAGGTCGGCGCCTTCCGCGGGGTCGTCGTTCTTGGCCGCCGGCGGTGGCGGCTACCCGTTCGGGTCCCCAAAGTCACCGGCCGCGGCCGGGCTGTACAGTCTCCCGTCCACGCCAACCAGGCCGGCCCCGGTGACGGTGACCACGGCCTCCGGTGCCACCGTCATGACCGTGGAACGCCTCAACCTCGGACTCATCGGCGACGAGGAGCCCGTCATGGAGAGGGTCGAGTCCGGCAGAGCCCTCCGCGAGAAGGTGTTCGAGCGGCTCAGCAAAGATGCCACCGTGCCCAACGACACCGCCGCCTCCGCCAACGTTGAGGGCGCGGCTCCGGCTGCTGCCCCTGCCCCGGATGTCGGCTGGGTCTCCGACCTCATCAACTGAGGGAGACTCGTCAAACTATCAGCATCAACCGTGCCTGCCTCCCCTGAACGGTGAGGTATCACTGCACAACAGGAGAAGAAAATTCAGGGAAAAACTAAAAAAAGATTTTTATTTTTATTTTTAGATTTCTTCTACTAAGATTCTCCTGATCCTTGTACATATGTTCCTCCCTGTGAATATTCTTGGATGGTTGTTGAAGGGAGGGGAGGCAGCAGGGAAGGGTTGGTTTGTTGTGGGGTTTCAGATGATGGATGGGCATGTCAGTGAAGATGGCCTAGAAGGCGAAGAGTTGGCAGCAAAACATGTAGAAAAATGGATCAAGAAGACATGGCATGGGACCATGTGTATGAGTTATCTAGATGTACATAGTGTGTGTGTTCGTGTGCGTATGTGTGGAGGTGTAGCGTGGGCGACGATCATGGCGGCGGCGATACAAGATCGGAGAAGATGACTGGATTTATGTCACCGCCGGCGTCCGGCAAGCAGGCCTGGGAACTTCTGATTTTTCCACGAGGAAGCGATTCCAGAGCGTCGTCGAGTTGATGTTGATTAGTGCATTTATTCTGCATTCCAAGATCGACGAGTATTATTACTGCTCTGTAATTTGCCTGTTTTCCTAATTGAGATCGACGGGAGCATGTACCGAGTAGTGTTATTACTGCTCTGTAATTTCCTCAATGTATTTCCTAATTGAGATCTCCTGCTTAGCGGGAGCATGTACCTTGTACCATGTACTACTGTGAATTATTTTTGCAGATAAGGAATTAATCAAAACCAGCCTTGTTAATTAATTACCATCTAAAAACACAGTGTGACTGAATCGGCCGGGCTCTCATCGATCTTTAAGAAGAAACTAACTGTGCTGTCGTTGTGCAATGGTTGATGGGTGATTGATGCTCCTACCTACATGACGACGAGACGAGACGATGGGCAGCAGTGAGGTGAGGTGGATTGCTTCTAGTACCGGGAGCTGTCGTGGCGTCGCTGTCCGGGGTCCGTTGGCGCCTTGCCGGCCGGCGACGTCAATCCATTACCAGCCTCTCCTGCTGTTACGCGTGCGATTAGTGGCACTTGAGTCGTACGTACTAGCTGCCTAGTATACGTACAAGTATTGAGTCGTAGTAGCTGCCTAGTATACGTACCAGTACCATGCGCCCCGTTTTTGGCCTTGGCGGACCACAGATCTAGCTAGCACCCGGACTCACCGAGCAAGGTGTGTTTGGCTTTGGCAACCACCTCTGTCTGTACCGGATTCTTTGGATGTTGTCCTGTTCTTTTTTTTTCTTTTTTATAACAAACATAATTTATAAAATTAGCGGCATGAAACTGCTACAAGAGATAAGTTACCCCAATGTACATGGTCTAGAGCATCCCGAATGGGCAGCTTTCGAGAGATATTGAGAAGAGGCTGTTACATCCCAAATTATAAGTCATTTGCTATTTATTATGTATGTCAAAGTGACTTATAATTTGGATTGTTATGATGATGTCGAGCCTAAAAAGCTAAAACATGAGCAGTCATGTTAAGATTCCTGGGATCTTCTAGACCTTGCAGCTAAAACATGTGTAGTCCTATTAAGATTCATGGGGGTCTTGTAGGTTTTGCCTTGCCCTGAGTTAAGAAAAGTCTTGAGTGTAAAATTTCATATCTCATCTGGGGATGGGTGATGTATGTATCGTGTTGATGTAGGTGACCAACTGTTGGTTGTCGGAGAGGAAAGGTAGCTTATGCAATGTTCATTGTGTCAGTAACCGCCCCTACTAAGGCAAGGATGCTGCTTTTGCTGTGAAAACTGAGGAAATAGAGAGTAGTGGAGCTTTAGGGCGTGTTTGGCGGAAGCTCCATGTAGCTCCGATCCTAAATTCAACTCGCTCCGATTTTTTCCAAGCCAAACGGTTTCGCCCAAAGAACTCCATCGTAGATCCGCTCCAAAAGAATGGTGGAGCAAGCCCCAAATCCATGGAATTGGTGGAGTACCTCAAGGGGTGCTCCACGAAATTAGATTTGGTGGAGTTGATAAAAATTACCCACCACCGCCACTCATTAGTGTAAAATGAACGGTTCATTCTATTCCCCCACCTCTTCCTCGCGTTGCTTCCCCGGCGCCCGCACCTCCCTCTCGTCGCGCCCCGGCCACACGTTGCCACCCCACCACCCGCGCCGCCGCCCCACCACGAGCGCAGCCCCCCTCGCCCACCTTGCCGCCGCATGCCTTGCCTTGCACTACAGCCTTGAGCGGAGCCCAATCCGGCGTCGGCGGAGGTCCGATTCGCAACGGGGCGGCCCAATCCAAAGGGCGGCGGAGGTACGATTCGACGCTAGAACTTCGAGCGGCGGCGGGGAAAATGATTCGCACTCGATTCGGCGAGGTAGAGGTTGATTCGGCCGGCACAACCGATTCGGTGGCGGTGGAGGCTGATTTTGTCGCCACGACCCCGATTCTTCGGCAGCGAGATTGGTTCGGGCGACGGGAGGCCGCCGCGGTCACGCCGCGGAAGGAGTTGGGACAAAGAGCTCGCCGCCATGGCGGGGCATACCACAGTCGCCGTCGCCGATGTGAACATCGCCACCAAGCCATCTGCTCGGACCTCAAGCGGATTGAGTTGTGGAGAAGAACCTACGGGCCTCAAATTCTATTTTACTTTACTTCTTCCGACATGCGGGCCCTAAATGTCGCTGATATGGGAAAGAAATTGTAGCCGTGCCAAACGCTTTTTGAGATCTCGATCCATAGATCCACGGTGGAGCTACACGGATCTACTCTGGAGTTATTTTTCCGGAGCTTTGCCAAACACGGCCTTAATATAGACATTGAAATATTTCGAGCTCCCGAGCTTATTAGGAAAACTCCAAGATCTACATTCCTATTAGATACAAAGTTTCGATCAGTAGGAAAGAGGCATTAGTGTAAATTCTTAAACTATCCAACATTGTTGGCATGTTAATCTGTAGAGAGGAGGTTGAGGATGAATGCTTTGAAAAAGTCTTGGTTCCGAGAGATGTGTACCGATGAGGGTTATGTTGTTGGATTTGTTCATCATGCATAGGTTCCTCGTAGACCGACGGCATTGTCGGTGGAATTATTAGTCGCATCATGAGGATTAGGTTATTGTTCACCAAGTTGTGAATGAGTAACTTCCTGCATGACACCTTGGCGAACTCTAAAATCAGTGGTACCAAAGACTAGTAACGAAATGATTTTGCGAGCACTTGCAAAATTTTTTCCGTGGCGGGCACTTTTTTTACCCGTCACGGAAAATACCCCGCCACGCCCAGCTTTTTTTTTTTACGTGGCGGGCGTTTTTGCCCGTCACGGAAAAGATTTTTTGCGTGGCGGGCACCTTAACACGCCCACCACGCAAAAAAAAAAAGTTTTCCGTGGCGGGCGGGCGTGTTAAGGTGCCCGCCACGCAAAAATGTTTTCCGTGGCGGCCACCTTTGAAGGCCCGTCACGCTTAAGCGAGAGGCCCAATAAGCCCGGTAGAGCCCAATAGCCATGTGCGGCTATAAAAGCAAGCACTTAGGGTTTACCACTCCATCTCCACTCTCTCACGCGAAAGCCCAACCAGCAGCCGAACCGCTCCTCTCCCCTTCGTCTCCTCACGCGACGCGCAGCCTCCTCCGTCTCCTCTCCTCCCTCTCCTCACAAGCACAAACACGGCCCTCACCCCTCTCCTCCCTCCTCCCCATGGCGCCTCACCCTCTCCTCACGAGCACCCCGGCCCTCACCCATCTCCTCCCTCCTCTTCCCCCACGCCTCACCCTCTCCTCCCTCCTCTTCATGGCGTCGGGCGGCCGCGCGGTGTCGCGGGCGGCGGCGGGCGGCGGTCCCGGGAACGCGACGGGCGCTTCCCGACGGTGGGCGTGGGGGCTGCGTGGGCGCGGCTGCGTGGGCGCGCGCGTGCGGCGGCGCGGCCTCGGCCTGCGCGGCGGCGGGCGTTGGTGGCCTCGTCCCGTGGCACGTGGGGCGGCGGCGGTGGCCACGACGCCGGCCACTCTTCTCCGCCAAACACGATGCGCGAGGCCACGACGGGCGCGGATCCGGGCGAGCCGCGACCGATGGCGCGGATCCGCGAGCCGCGACCTCGACACGCGCGGATCCGGTACGAGCTGGTGGCGGAGGAGGTCCCGGCGGCGGATTCGCGCGACGGGCCTCGGCCCGCGGATCCGGGCGGCCTTCCCGGGCGCGGATCCGGGGCGATGGCCTTCACGGGCGCGATCCGGGCACTCCACGTAACCCTGGCGGCGGATCCGGGCGCCATGGGCCTCCCGGCGGCGGATCCGGGCGGGTGGCCCTCCCCGGCCCGGCGGCGGCATCCCCGCCCGGATGGGCTCGGCGGATCCCCCAACCCTAGATGGGCTCTGCGGGCCCATGGATGGCTCGGCCCTATCTAGGGTTTCGCTTTTTTTTTTTTTCGAAATCTTTACCATGGCGGGCACATGTAACTCGCCCGCCACGCAAGCTTGATTAACCGTGGCGAGCACTCGCCCGTCATGGTAAAAAAATTATTTTCCGTGACCTTTACTTAGTGACGGGCACACTTGCCCGCCACCCAAAATATATTTCGCCTGTCACGCAAAAGTGTTTAGGTACTAGTGCAAAGATGATGCACCCGCCGCATCGCCCAATTTTTGTTATTGAACCTTTTATCATTCTTAGCTTTCCATATATACCGAGAATGGTAGCAATTTTAATCAATTGAGTATCACTGGTTTGAGGTGTAATTATAGTGGAAAGAATATTTTGAATCCCGTCATCTTCATGGGCAAGGCTAGAAGTATATATGGAAGGATTGGCGGTAAACCAAACAACCCTAGGAAGATTGCGTAATAAAAAAATAAGTGGACATCATTTTCTATTGAGGTGCAAATCACCACATACCTAGCTGATATTATTAGAGTAGGTTCCAGCTCTCTTTCCTATGGATAAAGCTCTTCGAATTAGCCTTCCACATGAATGTTTTGAGGAACGGGGACATGTTTTATGCTTCCAAAGTCTATGCATGATGGACATGGTCCTGTGGATACGCTTCTTGTTCCCCGGTCCGGATCCCGTGAAATTTAGTATGATTGTATATGTCGTGGTCGTATACCACGGTCACGTGCCCGACCGGCTAATGTGTGCAACGATGGCCTAGCTCAAGAACAATGACACGGAGGTTTATACGGTTCGGGGCTACCGAGCACCCTAGTCCAAAGTGTGTGGCACTATCAGAGCTCAAAGTGCTCGTGATCGGGCGAATACAAGCCGGCGAGAGAGGGAGGTGAGCTCCCAAGTCTCTGTGTGATGAGTGGAATCGAACGGTGTGTGTGTGTGTTTCGAGTGTGCAAGAGAGCTTGCCTCCACCCGGTAGCCGAGCCCTCCCTTTTATAGTCCCAAGGGGAGCTCACAGGGCGCCATCGGGTTGAGGACTGTGTGATGGAAGAAATACAAGTAGGAGGGGTAGAAAAGAAGAATTCCCCTGCCATGTCGGGCACGCCGGGCCGTCCGGCGTGCGCTCCCGGCAGCTATCCTATCCCGCGACACGCCGCTTGGTCGCCGTAGAGTAGAATAGGGGCGGCTCCGTATCCCGATCACGTGAGTGCGTGCGGGTGACGAGCTCGGAGCTCGTCGGTCGGTGTAGAAGGGGACAATGAGCTCGTCCCACCCCCGCCGCCGCTCCTCGCGTCGTCTTCTCGGGCCGCACGCGCCGGCATCCGCGGGCGAGATCATGGGGCGCCGCGCACCTTAAATGCTCGTGCCTTGGGGTCGCAGAAAATGTGTGGCCAGGAGAGCTCGCCAAGGAACTTGACCTCGTCCGCCAAGGTCATCCTTGTCGCGTAGCGCTTGTCCCTTTACGCTTGTCGGGACTGGCGTGACCCGACGGCTCCACGCCGCGCGTGCCACCGGGATCTTGCCCCGCAGCCAAATATGATTGTAGGTTGCGGCGCCGGTCGCGTAGGCCGAACCCGCGATCTCATGAATCGTGGCGCCGGATTCTCTTGATCGTTCTTGGGTCCGGCGCCGGGGAGCTCGTTCGAGACGGAGAAGAGCTCGCTGCCGCAGTGGAGCTCGTCGCACCTTCGCGCTCCCTAGGGAGCTCGCTCGAGACGGAGGTTTTTCCCAAGAACGAGCTCGAGCTCGTTCACGAGCCTCCGCGGTCCGTGAGTCTTGTCCGAGAAGGGATGTCCTCATCGTATTTCAGCCTCTATGGCGGGTAACACCCTCACGTTTGACGAGCACGCTTCCTCTCTAATGCGTCGTTACGGATGAGTTGGGATGATTGACTTGATCCGAATATCTCGTCCCCACGGTAGCCCCGAGCCGCGGAGGGGGGGGGACCCCCAGGCGCGCCGACTCGTGTTGCCGCTATCGTCGTGGGACCGAGATTTTTCGCTTAGGGTGCGCAGCGCACCCGCGGTAGCCCCGAGGCTGCGGGAGGACGCATGATCCTCGCGGAGGCTTGTTATGACGAACGCCACGCCGTTGTGGCCTTTAGGTTCCCTTAGGAAGGGCGGCGAGCTCGAACCCGACTTTACCGCCGCAGCCAAAGTCAAGCGCTCCCGTGAGCTTTAAAGCGGATTTGCTCGAGTGATGTCCGAGCTCACGCGTTCGGGCGAGCCTCGTTCGTCCGGGCCGATGGGCTAACCTCATATTCCGAGACCCGTCCTCTATAGTCACCGGGGTCCCGTAGGATCCTCGGCGGCTCGTGCCTCCCTCGCCGTGGAGGATGACCCGGAGGGCGTTCGCGATCGCCGGCGACTCAAGCATGACTTGGATGGAGCCCCCGAGTCCCCGGGACGTTCGGGCGTGGCCGTCGGCGCCGCTCCTCCGTTGCGCTCCTTGCTTTCGGGTGTCTCCCCGCGGGCCGCCGAGCTCACGGAGCCGCCTTCAACCGGGAGCTCGGTTTTGTCGTGAGCTCGTCGTTATGATGAGCGCGCGGGGGATATGGCCGTTGGCGACGAGCCGCCGGACTTTTTCCGCTGCAGAAAAGAGCCGTTGGGAAAGTTACCATTGGAAAGTTACCGTTAGGGCGACCGTTATCGCTCGCGCGCGCTGCGCCTTCCGTTTTTTGCCACGTGGCGTGCGCGGGGTGCGTATAGGTTTAGGTGGAAGTGGTGGCCCTTTTGGCCCGTTTCCTCGGCGGATCCGTTTCGAGCTCATCCTATAAATAGAGGCGAGGGATCGGGGTTACCCCTTCACTTCCCCTTTCGCCTCGAGTCCGTTGTTGCCTTTCCGCCCTAGATCTGCGCCGCCGCCGCCGCCGTGCAGAGAGGGAGAGAGAGGAAAAGCTTCCCCGCGGTTCCCCGAGCATCGCCGTCGGATCGAGGGAGTCATGGGCTCGTGGTCGCCGCCCGTGGTCGGCGAGGACATGTTGGAGCGCGCGGACGATCGGTGGCCTTCCGCCGCCGACCGAGGCGCTGGAGTGGATTGTGCCACCACCGAGGCACGCCTCCCGATCCTCCGGGGAGGCTACATCGCCTCCTTCGCCTCCTTCCACGACGAGGGCCGGGTATCCCGGCGTCCGACTTCTTCCGGCCGCCGCCGCATACTTGGGGCGCCGAGCTCCAACACCTCAACCCCAACGGATCCTCCACATCTCGGCCTTCACCGCCTTGTGCGAGGGATGGTCGGGGATCGCGCCTCGACCGAGCCGTTCAAGCATTTCTTCCACGCGAAGGTCACGCATAGCTCCGACGGCTTGAAGGAGGCCGCCTCTATAGGCCGCATCGTGCTCCACCCGCCTCGGCGTGAAGGAGAAGTATCCCACCTTCGTCTCTCGCTCATCGAACACCTGATGGAGGGACGAATGGTTTTTACTTGAAGAATGACGAGGAGCATCCCCTTCCGCAGCCACCGGCGGGTCTTCCTCGACTCCGACAAGTGGAGGGAGCTTCCCCATCCCAACCTCGCCGCATCAGTCAAGGAGGTCGCCCGAAAGTTGGAGCTCCTCAAGCCGCCAACCTTACGGAGCCTCTCCTCTACGACCGGGCCCCGGGGCACGGGGTCGCCCCCTTGAGGCGGAGAGTTCTCCGCATCGGGAGATGGTCGAGGAGAAGAAGCCCTTCGAGGGCACGGTGACCGCCACGCCGCTTCCGCCGATGAAGTGGAGTACATCGTTCGCGGGGGACCGGGAAGCCCTTCAAAATCCCGGCCGACCCCAACAACATACCAATGGCGTTCGACGAGGGGACGCGAGGTCGGGTGAGTTCTTTTCCTTGTTTGTTCAATGATTGGGTCGACCTCATCGAGTATGAAGAATCGCCTCCTTCGATTTCGCATTGGGCCTGTACCTTGAGCCCCACCTTCCGCCGAGGCTCCCTGCCGCTTCCGGCGCGGCCCCCCCGCCGAAGCGCCCCACGCCGCGCCGCCGCTGACGCCGAGTCATCGGAGGAGAGCGAGCCGCAGAGGTCGACGACGCGCGCCGCCGGAGACCCAAGAGCTCGCGGGTCCGGGCGTCGAGGAGGAGCGCGCGACGTCGTCGCCCCGGTGGCCCCCCGACAACCTCGACGGGTCCGCACACGTGCGCGGCTCTCCTCCGCAGCCGTGCCCAAAGGAAGAGGGCGCTACCGGCTCCGCCGCAGAGGATAAGAAGGACAAGAAGAGGCGCATAGCCATCGGGTAAGTGTTTGAGCTCGTCGCTCCCCGCCGCGTCGCGTTCGTCGTCACCGAAGCTTTTTCCTTTTTCTCGGCGCTAACCTTGGCCTTCTTTTTGTTGTCTTTGCGAGCAGAAAGTCAAGCCCTTGGGAGCCCCTAATCCCCTTCAAGCAGCTCCGGTGACTACGACGTTGAGCTCGGCGGTCGACCCTCCCTCCCATCGTGCAAGCCCTTTGGGTGGTCGCCCTCGGGCCCTTGGGGAGGGAACGGAGCCGAGCCATGGTCCCGCCGCGGCATCGCCATTGAGCTCCGCCTTGACTCAGCGATGGCGTCGCCGACGGCCGTTCTGTCGCGGCCGAGGACTCGGGCGCCCAAAATCGCTCCCGTCGCGCGGCGCGGTGGAGCCGGAGGTGATCGTCCTCGGCTCCCCGAGAAGGTGGAGGAGCGTGAAGATGCACCTCGGATCCGATGCCCGTCCGCCGCCGGGAGAGATAAGATAAGTAGGCGTCCCACAGCGACGCGGATCGCCCGACGAGGGCGAGTCCCGCCTCTAGCCGCGAGGCGTGAAGAGGTGCCCGAAGATACGGGCGTGCGCGACGCGGTTGTTGATGAGCCCGCCGTGGAGACCATGAGGGACGAGGAGGCGTCCGAGAGATGCGAGCGCCCGCGACGCGATCGCGGGATGAGTTCATCGCGAGACCGTGAGGCGTGAGGGGGCTCCCGGAGACACAAGCGCACGCGGGCGTGGTCGCGACGAGCTCGCCGTGGAGACCCTTGTGCCCACGGGGGTCCCCATAGCGCTCCGCCCCGCACTTCGTCGCCCACGGTGGTTAGTATAGAGCCCGCGGTCGCCGAGACGCCGGGGCGAGGCCGCCTCTGGCGCGTGGGTGACGCTCCAAAACGCACCCGACCCGGATCCGCGCCGAACGTTGTCGGCCGGGGGCCCCCCGTTGAGGCCGGGGCCGAGGGCCGCCATGCGTCGTTTTCGTATGGTCGGCCCGGCCGCGACGTCGTCCGCGGCTGCTGCCGCGGAGGTGCCGCCCCCACGGAGAGGGGTCCCGTGCCTCCATCACATCATCGGGTAAGAAATTCATCCGCACTCACCCCTCGCCGATCTTAAGCCCGCGGTATTACCCGCTTCGCGCGAGGACTTGAGGACGCTGTAGCGGCCTTCAACCGCGTGGTGGAGGCCGACCGAGATCGAGGGTCTTCCGGGAAGGCTAGGCGTAGCTCGTCCCACGCGAAAGGGGGCTCGGCCAGTGTCCGCGCACCGTGAGCTCCAAAGTGGCGTCGACGACGCTGCGAGCACATCCGCGAGGTTCGCGAGCATGCCGCCGGCCGAGGCTCGGAGGAGGCCGCCGACGGAGTCCGTCGGGAGGCGGTGAAGCGTGAGGAGGAGCTCATTGCTCGGCCGCCGCCCCAGCGCTGAGCTCATGCGTATAAGGAGCTCGACGACCCTCCGCGAGAGCCTTGGAGGACAAGGAACTCGAGCGCTCGACGCCGAACGTCGGGCCGACGCCGGAGAGGGAGCGTGATGCCAAGGGGAAGGCGCCCAGACCGTGAGGCCGAGTTGGAAGGTGAGTGACTCTCCTCGAGCTCGCTATCCTTTCTCCTTTGTCTTTGAGTTCCTAGGCTAGGTGGGTAGCTTAGTTTACGACCACGAGGCCGCCGACGGTCGGTTCTGCTTTGACGCCGGGCCGAGAGAATCCGGCTCGATGCCGAGAATCTTTCTCTGTGGGAGGAGCGGGAAGAGCTTTATCCGGCATTGGCATGTAAGGCGCTTCTCTTTTCCCTAGACTCTAAATCTCAAAATTTTGATCCATTTTGTCTCTGGCAAATTGAAGAAGAAGTCATCGGGCCGGCCCGGGAGCTCGAGGCGAAAGACGCCTCTTTAGCCGCCGAGTCTTCGCTGAAGCATACCCGGCTCACGCTGACCAGAAGGAGAAGGATCTCCGCCAGCGGACACGTGAGCTCGTGGGTCGCGCGTAACGGTCTTGAAGGCGGCCGAGGAACTCCGGTCTAAGGAAGCCGAGGCCTCGGGTCTCCCGGAGCCGACGAAAAGCCGAGACCGCGGCGCTTGAGGCGGAGCGCGAGCACACCAACCTCGTGACTGACGCCGAGGGCGTCTGCGAGGCCCTTGGAGTTGAGGAGGTGGAAGGACCCCGGCGCATCGGGGTGCTTTGCACCCCGGCCGTGGTGAGGGACAATGCCCGCCGTGTCATCCATAAGGCGCTGGCCGTGGTCCTCGCCCACTACCCCGAGCCCCGTGCCCCGACCAAGATAATGGGCAGCAAGGGCCCGAGCTACCGAGGGCGTCGAGCCGGGCGACGTTGTCGCCACCGCGGAGGCGGACTCGATGAAGCCGGGCGAGGAAGCTTTTCCCGCTTTGCCGTCGAAGAGCTCGGCGTGTTCGAGCCTACCGCTGGTGAGGAGGAGGTAGAAAACGGACTCGCTCGGCGATGAGGAGTAGGCTGCAAAAGTTAGGTAGCTCGAGGCACCGCCTCTTTTGTTATAAACCCAAGTCCCCGAGCTTGGGGCAAGATGTAAATATAACAAGTTATTTTACGTATGGATCACCCATTTTATCTTCCCTTCGTGATTGTGCTTCCGACTAGCTCGTAGTTTTCTCGAGTTTGCATCTTATCGATTGAGGCAATGAGACCCTTTTCGTTGGCATTAGAGCTCGTTGGGCAAGCGCGTTGGACCTCGCCAAAGATGTTGCTCAGGACCCTTTAGCTTGCGGACTCGACGCTTTACGGAAAGATAGGTAATGAGTGCGAGGTTGAGCTGGTCGAGCTCTTCCTCGAGTGTTCGTGTTTTTGCGAAAAAGAGTTCGTAAAAAGCGGGGTGCGCCCCATCCCCTGTAGCCCCGAGCAAGGGCGGGCCTTGCTAGAGGTAAAGGGGCGACCATTGCTTAATGGCCGTGTGAAAAAGAGATCGAATGCTTGCACAACTTTTGCATCGAGGTGTGTCATTATTATTCGAGTTCGTACAAAAGTGACATTACAAAAATGCATCTAAGGGTAGAAGCGACGTAGCCGTTTGATGTTCCAAGAGTTGGCGAGCTCGCGACCGTGGGAGTCCTGGATCTTGTGAGCACGGGCGGGGCGACTCGAGCGATGGTGAACGGTCCTTCCCAGTTGCGCAGAGCTTGTGTTTCTCCTTCGTTCTGTACTCATCACAGGGACTTGGTCGCCCGACCCGAAGGCCCGCCCCTGGGCGTGGCGGCCGTGGTAGCGGCGCATCGATTCTTTGGTATTTGGTAATCCCCGGTGACCTCACGGGCCTCTTCGAGCTGGTCCGCGGCGTCTTCGAGTGAGGTCCGGTTGTAGTGCAACTTTTAGTAGTCGAGGTCGGTGGGGAGCACGGCTTCGAACCAAGACGAGGAAGAAAGGCGTGCGCCCCGTTGCTCGCTCGGAGTGGTCCCGAGGCTCCATATGACCGGGGGAGCTCGGCGAGCCATCTTCCTCCAAACTTCTCCGACTTCTTGAAGATCCTCGGCTTTAATCCCCGCAAAATCAAGCCGTTGGCGCGTTCGACCTGCCCGTTTGTCCCTCGGGTGGCTAACGGAGGCCCGATCTATGCGGGCGCCATAGTCTTCGCACCGATGAGGAAGATCCGCCCGTGAAGTTGGTGCCGTTGTCGGTGATGATCGAAGTTGATGCACGCCGCAAGTGGATGATGCCGCCGAAGAACTTGACCGCCTCTCCGCGATCTCGTGCGCGAGATGGGCATCACCTCAATCCACTTGGTAAACTTGTCGATGGCGACGAGGAGGTGAGTGAAGCCCCGGCGACCTTGTGAAGGGACCGACCATGTTGAGTCCCCGCACCGCGAAGGGCCAAGTGATGGGGATCGTTTGGAGGGCTGCATACGGGAGGTGCGTTTGTTTACGAAGAATCGGCATCCCTCGCAGCGGGCGACATTTATCGATTGGCGTCGGTGACGGGCGGTCGGCCAATAAAGCCTTGGCGGAACGCCTTGCCCACGAGCTCGTGGAGCCGCGTGATGTCCACATTCGCCGGCGTGGATCTCTCCCGATGAGCTTGTGCCCCTCCTCAAAGGTGATGCGGCGTTGGAGCACCCCGCACGCGCCTCCCTGTGAGCTCGCGCCCGATAACGACGTGGGACTTGGCTCGACGGGCGTGCGCCTAGCTTCTTCCTTCTCCGCAGGGAGTTTGCCGTCTTGTAGCCATGCTAGGATGGGGAGCCGCCCGTCGGGTCTCGGGGCTTCTAGCTCGAGGTTGTGAGGACCTCGGATCCGACGAGGTTGACCTCGCGTCGACCTCCATCGGCGAGCTCGAGCTCGAGAGGTCCTCGGCCTTGGTGGGAGAAGGGGACAAACGGAGTCCCCGACGGTCCGTGCATGGGTTTGAGCCTTCCCCTCGAGCGGATGGAGGGTATGTACTGGTCATGCGCAAAGACGCTGGGCGGGACTTGTAGTCGATCAGAGGCGAGCTTGGCGAGGACGTCGGCGTCTGTTGACGGTAACCAACGACATATTTTTCCCCGTCAACTTACTACCATAAAGGGAGTAAAATTAAACCTTTTATACTCATATGCATTTATCACTAATAAATTCCACTTGTAGTATCTTGTATTTTATTTTTGCGATTTATAATAAAAGCAAGTGGAAAATCGACCAAAGTACGCCTTCCGTGGAAGCGCATTATTGCAAAAAACTCAAGCCCCGGGAGCAAATCGACCCAAAACATCAAAATCGGGCCGAGCAAAGCCCGGCCCACAACTTTTCGAAAAGGCGACACCCCACCAAGACTCGGGCAGGCCGAAGCCTGGGGGGTGCGCGCCAGCGCCAAGGCCGCACCCTCCCCGAGGCGACGGCCCAGCCTCCTGAGGCGGGTTCGTGCACCTTCCAAACGGGATTTCCGCCCTTAGTTGGTCGGTTTGCGCACACAAGGAAGGTTTACCAGGTCGGTTTGGTGTAATTTAGCACTTAGGCCCCTCCTCCAAGTGTATAAGTAGGCCCCCCTCTCCCTCTCTCAACACACACCATTTGGAGTCTCCTCACTTTCTACTCTTCTTCTCCTCTCCTCTCTACTCCTCCACTTCTCTAGTTCTTTTAGTCTTTAGTAGTATTTGGAGCAAGGCTAAGCTTCATTGGAGAGCTTGTACTTGGGAGAAGGAATATTCGGTATGAATACATTTATGGTTTATCCTCAAGTCTTGATCTCATATGCTTGTGCAATAGAGCTAGAGTATTTACATGTTATATTCTTGACATGTTGTTCTCGACACAATCATGATAGAAGAACTAGACTATAGTTCCTATGTCGTGGTTAGTCGTATAGAACTTAGGGCCTAACCATTCGTGCCATGTATTTGAGTAGAGTAAGAGTTGTCTTGAGGTGGCGATTCGTTGTGCCCCTTCGGGGTTTGCTCGTGTTCTATTCCGCCCATCCGTAGGGTGGGGGCCATGGGGGACATGAGTAGTGTCCTAGTATGCGGGGCGTGGTGTCCCTTTTATGAGTGCATGCCACGGTTGAGGGGGTAGGCGGCTTGGTCGTGACAAGCCTTGACCGCCCCTTGAAATCCCCCCACGTTCGTGTGTCTTTGTAGGAGTTCAGTAAATGCCTTCCTTTTAGGGCGGATGCTCGGGGAGGTCTCCCCGTCCATCTCACTCTCAAATTAAAACTCTAGTCATCTATGTTTGCATGATTATTAACCGGTTCTTTGCACAAACTACTTTAGAATGCCCGCTCCACTTAGGAATATTCTTTATTCTTTATTTTCCTTTTTATCCTTGAGGTTGGCCCAAGTGTGTGTCACACTATCTTAAAATATCATTACTTACCCCTGTATTGAGTATTGGTCAACTGCATAGACATGTCGTCTTGTTCATGCCCCCCGCTAGAGTCCTACACCATGCCTTCCTTTGGGAAAATATAAATAACGATACCACTGAATATCTCCGGGTGAAATGCTACAAACGGTATTTCCGTGCGCTTGTGGACTTGTTACGTAAATGCTACAGAATGCCACCCGACATCCCGTGGCGATGGTAGCTGGAATGTAACAATTCCGTGAAGTCGTTGTGGGGAGTCAACCCAGATGGTTCCCAAAGTGCTCTTGCCTTTTGGCACTTGCGCTTAGGAAACGCAACAAGCATTTCTCGGCGCCCGTTGCGGAAGGCATTGGTTATAAAGATTCTAGAAAGACATGTTCATTATGATGTGCATGTGTAAGTAGCCATTACTCATGCGAGGCTAATCTTTCATGTTTTCTCTGTTGTGGATGAAGACGGGATAGTGTTCGATTGGTTTGTCCCTGTTGAACAAATACATTACATCCGGGAGGCACTCCTAAGGAAGAACCCAACTCATATCAAGTCTTCTCTGCTACTCCGCCGACAAACAAACCAATCACCCTTGCATCATCTCGTATTCCACTCATGGCCAAGTCGATCCGTGACCACTCCATCCCCTCTTTTTGCCAACGTGCCCGTTGGGCCCGCCTATCAACATGGGAACAGAGAACTTTGAGCTCCCGGCCCGGCCTAATCAAGATGGTGCGAGCAAACCAATTTTATGGTTTGCCAAGTGAGGACGCAAAAGCGCATCCGCAACACTTCCTCGAGCTCGACACCATTGTCATCCAAGGTGTCACACCGAAGCCATTAGAATCCGCCTGTTTCCCTTCTCCATCACGGGAAGGCGAAACAATGGTTCTAAAAGAGACGGAAGTCGTCAACACGTGGGACAAATGTTCCACGGCGTTCCTCACTAAATTCTTCCCCATGAGTAAAACTCACACCCTAAGGGGAAGAATTGCCAACTTCCAGCAGAATTCCATGGAACCCATACCCCGGCATGGGAAAGGCTACAAGAGTACATCCAAGCATGCCCTCGCACCATGGGATGGAAAAGTGGCTCGTGATACTGAGAACTTCTACAATGGGTTAACACCCATGTCAAAAAAGAGCACATTGATGCCATCACTTTGGAGGTGCCTTCCTCTCCCTCACCATCAATAGAGCAACGTCTTATGGAGAAAATAGTGTCCAATCAAGCTTGGGGGGGAGGAAGGTCTTGGCAAACAAGAAGATAGCATGCGATCGCGGAGGAGACGGACATGCACGCTACAATGGATCTCCTATTGAAAGAACTTGACAAGTGTGCCACCGAAGAAGAAGAAACTTATGGCACTGTCAAGGCCATGGACTCACACGTAACATGTGAAGTCCGTGGCAATGTTGGCCATTCAGGGAACGACGCCACGAAACCCGTGAAGACATTACTCATATCAACAACGGGTTCCATCAACAAGGAGGCCATAATGGGTGGAACAACCGGGCCGCCCACAAAACCAAGGAGGTAATTCAAACTCAAGGTACAATTCGAATACTCTCTCCTTGGAAAAACTTGGTCTTAGGCCAAGCAAAAATAATTGAAGAACTTTCAAAAGAAGTTGATGCTTAATGATGAAATAATTGAAAACATGATTTTCAAAATTAAAAGTTTAACTTCTTCTTATGAAAGACAACCGAGCTTTAATAAAATGATAGAAACCCAATTAGCTCGCTTTTTTCTGCTGCTTGCTCTGTTATCGGCTCGAAAAGTTTTGGGGCAACCCAAAATTTTCTCTTGAATCTGTTAAAATGGTCTCAACGAGGTCCGGTAAGCCTCTATGTCGGGAAGACAACAAGTCTCCTACCGAGCCACCAATCATTATCAAGAAGGAGGACCCCGGCGCCCGACAATCACATGCTCGCCTGGCCCGCATGTCTTCGAGGATGCCTTCTACGACCTTGGATCAAGCATAAACATCATGTCCAAGGTAACATATGATGAAATATTAGGTGGACCTTTGTCCCCTGTACATTTTGAACTGCGGATGGCGGACTGTCACTAAGGAAACCGGAGGGAGTAGCTCAAGACGTTATAGTAAAAATCCGAGAAGCATACATCCCGACGGACTTTGTCATCCTAGACATGGGTCACAACGAGAGCTGCCCCAATCCTTGGGAGACCATTTCTTAACACTACAAATGCAGTTTTACACGTGGGATCGAGGGCATGCTAGCTTCCATATGCGGGGGCCAAACAATGAGATGCCCATTCAATGGGTTCAACAAGCATAAGAATGCTAAAAAACAAGCAGCCCAAGAAGGTAAAGCCACAAAGTGTTAGCGGGCATGGCGGGCCGAAAAGGATGACATCCGCATCCACTTCTCCGGGATACGGGTAACACTTAGTCAAGCACTAAATGAATGGAGAAGAGTCCCCTTCGTCGGACTTTAAAAGGTGAGTCCTTCTTAGAAGGTAAATCGGTAGTTATCTTTTTTTATTTTATAATAATAATCTCCCAAAGAATAACTCCATGATGCTTACAATAAAAATAAATAAAAAAATGAGAATAAAATTGTTTACCTCTGTTGGATGAATCTTGTTTATCAATGCATGCTTCCTCTTTCTATCTTGGCATGTCTTGGTTTGGAAGTTTTGGTTATACGTATGATCATACTTCCATAGGCGTTTTGAATTGAGCATGGTGCTTAGGTCAAAAAGTCTACCTTGATCGATTAGACATGGAGTTGAGTCCGATTATTGAACCTAAAATTGCTTGTGTAGATTTTGGTCGATCATATGGACTAACCCCGCAGAATTTATCAAAATCCATAAGGGTAAGTCTTGAAAGATGACAACAGGGTTAACAAGAAAAAAAAATATATATATATATAATAATAATAAAAAAAAGAGAGGGTAGAGAAGAGAAGAAGAAGAGAGGAGATAAACCTTTCAACCCCAAGATTTTGTCCCGTTATTTTGATGACATCAAAAGACAAACTTGGGGAGCCTCTAACCACGCCATCGGGCACAACTCGGATCATTGCGTGCTCAAGCTAAAAGCGTAACCATAAAAGGTAAGCAAAAGGCTAGCTTGGGGAGGACTCCAAGAAAGGTAACTTGTATCTCACATTTTGATCATATTCTCTATCTTATGAAATGTTGAGTTACGCTAAAAAAGACAAACTTCATTCCTATATATGAGTTATAAAAATGTTTAGTCTTAGTCCCTTGTTGAAATGATGAATAGTTGCTCTGTCTTATGCTTTGCCTCATTGCCTAGTTTATAATTTGAATTTCTAAAGTTTGGGTTTAGTGGCTAATTCTAAAAACTCATCCCGAAAAACCCCATTCATGTGGGTTGCATAGGCTCTATCCAAATCTAAGTTGTTGCCAAGTATGATATGGTACAAATGGATTTGCTATGACTTCATCCAAAAGAGAAACTTGACATCCGGGAATCTACTTTGAAAAGAAAAGAGAAATGATATGGGCTATGCTAAAAAAAATGAAATGAGATAAAAATGGACAAGTGTACGAGGGCGAGTAGAGCCCACATCTCTAAAAAAAAAAAAAAAAGAAGAGAGAAAAAAAAAAGAGAGGAAATAAAAGACAAAAGTCTAGGGCGGCAGAGCCCACCTCTCCAAAAAAAATGATATAGCAATAAAGCCCATACTTTCTCGAAAAGAAAAAAATAAATAATATAAATATATTTTATCTAAATAAAAACCCGGATAAAAAGTGGATCAAAAAGGATGAATGCTAAGCACCTACGTTATAACCGTTCTATCGGCAACCGCCCAAGGCTTTGAGAAAAAGCCGAAAAGCCCCGCTTCGATGAAAGGTAATAAAGGGTGAAAAAAAAAGATGATGTGCCATTTTATTCAAACTCTAGTAGAAAGTCTTATTATAACCCCTCGCACTTTGGAAAAAACGTGAATCGGCATAGTAGCAACTCCCGATCAACAACCAAGTACTTATCTCTTTTTGCTCGAGGACGCGCAAAGGGTAAGCTTGGGGAGTTTGTTGGCGGTAACCAACGACATATTTTTCCCCGTCAACTTACTACCATAAAGGGAGTAAAATTAAACCTTTTATACTCATATGCATTTATCACTAATAAATTCCACTTGTAGTATCTTGTATTTTATTTTTGCAGATTTATAATAAAAGCAAGTGGAAAATCGACCAAAAATACGCCTTCCAGGGAAAGCGCATTATTGCAAAACTCAAGCCCGAGAGCAAATCGACCCAAAACATCAAAACCGGGCCGAGCAAAGCCCGGCCCACAACTTTTCGAGGCGAAAGGCGACACCCCCACCAAGACTCGGCGCCGGGCCGAGCAGCCCTGGGTGCGCGCGCACCAACCGTCGCCACACCCTCCCCTCGAGGCGGTTTCGGCCCAGCCTCCGAGAGCGGTTCGTGCACCTTCCAACGGGGTTTCCCGCCCTTAGTTGGTCGGTTTTATTTTCTGAGGAAGGTTTACAGTCGGTTTGGTGTAATTTAGCACTTAGGCCCCTCCTCCAAGTGTATAAGTAGGCCCCCTCTCTCCCTCTCTCAACACACACCATTTGGAGTCTCCTCACTTTCTACTCTTCTTCTCCTCTCCTCTCTACTCCTCCACTTCTCTAGTTCTTTTAGTCTTTAGTAGTATTTGGAGCAAGGCTAAGCTTCATTGGAGAGCTTGTACTTGGGAGAAGGAATATTCGGTATGAATACATTTATGGTTTATCCTCAAGTCTTGATCTCATATGCTTGTGCAATAGAGCTAGAGTATTTACATGTTATATTCTTGACATGTTGTTCTCGACACAATCATGATAGAAGAACTAGACTATAGTTCCTATGTCGTGGTTAGTCGTATAGAACTTAGGGCCTAAACCATTAAAAAGCCATGTATTTGAGTAGAGTAAGAGTTGTCTTTGAGGTGGCGGTTAAGTTGCCCCCTTCGGGTTTGCTCGTGTTCTATTCCGTCCATCCGTAGGGGTGGGGGCCATGGGGGACATGAGTAGTGTCCTAGTATGCGGACGTGGTGTCCGGATGCCGTATCCTTCGAATATGAGTGCATGCCACGGTTGAGGGTAGGCGGCTTGGTTGTGACAAGCCTTGACCGTCCCTTGAAATCCTCCCACGTTCGTGTGTCTTTGTAGGAGTTCGTAAATGCCTTCCCTTTAGGGCGGATGCTCCGGGAGGTCTCCCCGTCCCATCTCACTCTCGGCCCTAAAACTCTAGTCATCTATGTTTGCATGATTATTAACGGTTCTTTGCACAGCTACTTTAGAATGCCTGCTCCACTTAGGAATATTCTTTATTCTTTATTTTCCTTTTATCCTTGAGGTTGGCCCAAGTGTGTGTCACACTATCTTAAAATATCATTACTTACCCCCGTATTGAGTATTGGTCAATCGCATAGACATGTCGTCTTGTTCATGCCCCCTCGCTAGAGTCCTACACCATGCCTTCCTTTGGGAAAATATAAATAACGATACCTCAATATCTCCGGGTGAAATGCTACAACGGTATTTCCGTGCGCTTGCGGACTTGTTCTCAAATGCTACATGAATGCCACCTCGACATCCCGTGGCGATGGTAGCCGGAATGTAACAATTCCGGTGAAGTCGTTGTGGGGAGTCAACCTGTGGTTCCCCGCGTTTTGCCTTTGGCACTTGCGCTTAGGAAACGCAAAAATAAGCCAAGTTATATCGACGATGGATGTGCTTGAACTCTAGCCCGTCGAAGCGGAGCTCGCACACCTTCAAGGAGTACGCATCATCCTTTGGGCGGACGTGAGTCGTTCCTTCGGGCTTGGTCGGCCACGAGCTTGGAATCCCTCGATCTCGAGGCGCTTGATGCCGAGCTCGACGGGCGACATCACCAAAGCTTCTTTTGGAGGCGCGTGAAGGCGATCGAGTGGCGCACGCTATGCAATACGGCCCGCACCCGCTGCGCCGCATTTCACCGGGCGGCGGAGCTTCCAGTGGAACGTCGCCAGTCTTGGCGGCACCGTCTCCGTCCACTCGGCCATGAAGTCGGAGGACCTCGACTTGATGGCCCCTTTGGGGCATATGGAGATGTCCGATCCTATGAGCTCACACTTGGCGTCGCCCCGTGGCCTCGGGTCCTGATCTCACCGAAAGGGAATTTGAGACGTGATCGGGTGAGCGGCCGGCCAGTGTCGAGCTTGCTGGCGCTGCGGATGAGGAGCGCCAGAGGGCGAGCCGGGTTGAGAGGGTAGCTCTTGTGTCGGAGAGGACCTCGCCTCAGACCCCGGTGACCGGAGCACGTGGCCTCCTCCCCTCCCTTTCCACCACACAAGGTTTACCACCGCGAGGTGGCCGAGATGTACAAAGTCTCATCCGGCTTGGGCGGAGGGATGGGCGGGTTCAAGCCAAGAGCCTCGAATCGAGTGACCGGGCCTCGCCAATCCAGGTGAAGCGCTCTAACTTCTCTCAGAGCTTGTATAGCTGAGGCAATGAACCCGCTAAGGGCGGCCACACCCCGTCTTCTGCACGCCTGACGTCTTGATAGGGCCCATAAGCGTGATGGCCTCGATCTTCTCAAGTTGGCTTCGATGCCGCGCCCGAACACGATGAAGCCAAGGAGCTTTCCCCGGGAACTCGAACACGCATTTCTCGGGATTGAGCTTTACCCCGAACTCTCAAAGCTTGTTGAAGACTTCCTTGAGGTCGGGGATGAGCTCTCCGTGCATCTTGACTACGATGTCATCGACGTATGCCTCCACGCGCTTCGAAGCTCTTTGAAGACTTTATCATGCACCTCACGAAGGTGGCGCCGGCGTTCTTAGCCCGAAAGGCATGGTTACGTAGCGTAACGCGCCAAAGGGACCGATGAAGGAGGTGGCGAGCTGATCGAATCGTTCATCGCGATTTGATGATAGCCGGAGTATGCGCCGAGAAAGCAGGCGTCCTCGCACCGAGGTGGAGTCAACGATTTGGTCGATGCACGACAAAGGAAACGGATCCTTTGGGCATGCCTTGTTGAGACTCATATAATCAACACACATTCTCCATTTCCCATTCTTCTTCTTAACTAGTACGAGGGTTGGCTATCCACTCGGGATGATACACCTCCTTAACCATCCCAAGAGCTTATCTCGTTTCCTCGCGATTGCCTGCCGCCCTCGTCATCAAAACGCCGGAGCTGTTCACCGCCGAGAGCCGGGCTGGAGCTCCTCAGCGGGCATGTCCGAGGGTCTCCACGCGAATACGCCGAGGTTCGCTCTCGGCTCCTACGGGGAGAGTCCGCACCGATGGAACGCGCCCTCCCCGGACCTTCACCGCACGGCTGTCCGGCTCGGCGGATCCCGCCGCCTTCTTGAGCTCGACGAGGAGCTTGCCACCTTGGAGACGGCCTTCTTCACCGGCGGAGTCCTTCGGCCAAAGACTCCACGCCGAATGGGGATGAGCGACTGGAGGGCTGCCGCATACTGCAAGCCCCTTGTCGCAGCTTGAAGGCGCGGTGGAGTTGACGGTGATCACGCCCTTCGGCCCGTGGATCTTGAGCTTGAGGTATCGAAGTTGGGGACGGCCATGAACCGCGCTGCACCACGGCGCCTGCCAGGCATGGTAAGCGCTCTTATGGGAGCACCTTGCCACTTCAAGTTGCTCGGGTCACCGAAGGTGACGGGGAGGTCGATCCGCCGAGCTGAACGCCGGCTTCCCCGGCACTACCCCCGTGGATGGGGTCCGTTCGGAGTCGAAGCGAGAGCTTCCATGGTGTCGACGTAGAGGAGGTTGAGGCCGCTTCCACCGCCCATCGCCACCTTTGCCGAGGCGCTTGGTGCCGACTTGTGGGATCGAAGAGGGAACCTTCCGGATGTGGGACGTGGTATCGGATGGTCCTTCTTGTCGAAGGTGATCGGGGGGCTACCACTTTGAGGTAGGGAGGGCGCCGGGCTCGTGAAGAGGACTTCGAGGAGCTCGGCGGCGCTTGACTCATATCCGGTGGGCCGGACGACGCTGGACGGCGTCCCCCTAAGAAGACGCCCTTGTCACCGCCACGCCGTCAAACTCGCCCCGGGTGCTCGTCGCCCGCACCCTCTCCCTTTCCTCGCGCCGCTATGAACTTCCCCAGGAGCCTCGCAGTCCCCGAACTTGTGCTTGACCGCCTCGTGGTTGGGGGACAGGCAGTCGAGCTTCTTCTCGAAGAAGTCCTTGGGAGCACCGCTTCGCGGCCTTGGCGCCCGGCGGATCGCGATGAAGTCGTCCTGCCGCCCTTCGGCGCTTGTTCTTGTTCTTCTTCTTGGGCCCGCGAGCTTGAGCCTTCGCCCGGCCTCATCGGTGGCCTTCTCCTTGCCCTTGCCCGTGGTGCCGCGGAGGATCATAGATAGCCTCCCCCCCCGTGGTTCGTGGCGAGGTGAGGAGGTCCTTCACCGCCTTGGGCTTGCGAGTGCCAAGCTCACGGATGAGCGCCTCGCAGTCATGCCAAGGTGAAGGCGGTGATGATCTCCGCATCGGTGGCGTCGGTGAGCTCATTGCAGAGCTTGGAGAAGCGCCGGGATAGTCAGCTGCAGCTCGCTCCTCCGCCGGCTCGAGGTCCCCTCGAGACCGGGCGCGAGTAGGTCCCCCGAAAGTTAACAACGAAGAGGAGGTCGCGCTCGATCATACCGCGGTGCTCCAGCCATGAGCGAGAGGGAGGTATAGGGGAGGACATGATGAAGAGCCTGCGCATACCCGACACGCAAGGTGGTAGTCCGAGCCGACAGTCCCGTCTCCGCTTGTACCTTTGGATGGAGGTCGGGCTCCGCCCGAGGAACGGCGTCGTCGTGAACCCGGGCGCCGAACTCCCGGGCCTCCTGAGTGGAGCCCGCCGCGCCTCCGCCCTCGAGCCGAGCTTTTTCCTTTTTCCACGGCCGCCCCTCCCGACCTTGGCCCCCTCCTCTTGTTTTTGGCCGTCGGTTTGCGGCGCGAAAGTCAAGCCCGATGTCCTGGCGCGCTTGGCCCGCGACGCCCCTGAGGGTGTCCCCGCATCCCCTCTCCCACCCGCCGACGCATCGGGACACGTGAGACTCTCCTCGGTCGCCTTTGGTTGAGGAGGCCTGCTCTTCCTGGAGGCTCCGTGCAACTCGAAGCTCTCCACCGCCGCTCCGCGGCCCTCTCGTGAGGGAGCGCAGCCGGGTGGAGCCGCTCTCCGGCGCCCGCCTCGAAGCTCGCGCCTCCCGGGCCGGGCCGCGAGGGAGCGCCGCCGTCCGCCGGCGAAGGTCCCGGCGGCGCCGCGCTCCCGGGAGCCCGCACTCGCCGCGCCTCACTTCCCTCGTCGTGACGCGCTGACCACGCCGCCTTCGAGCTCGTCAAGGCGCCGTGCACCCGCTGGGAGGGGCGCCGCGATCGAGCGCCGAGCTCGACCCTCGAAAAAGCCGGTATGCCGAGTGACTCGCCCTCACGGTAGGGCATTCACAGCCGCCATCCGGCTTCTGGCACATGTAGCACTTGCGCGGGGGTCGACCCCTGGCTCAGGTGCCCGAGCCTCGAGACCGGTGCCCAGCTCGGGTCGCGCCCCCAAGCAGAAGAGCTGTTCCCCGGTACATCTCGTCGTAGGCCACGAGGAACCTCGTTGAGGGAGAGCGCTCCCGGCCCGCGTACTACAGACGACGCTTGGCGGTGGGAGAAGGTGACGCCGAAGAGCTCCCCGAGTCGGCCGGGGTGGATGTGCGAAGCCGGTCCGCTGATGGCGACGAAGAAGTGGTCGGCCGCCGTAGCGGGGCTTAGCGGATCGAAGTCGGATCCCTACCGGAGCGCACCCAAAGACGGGCGCCGCGCGCCGCCGGGAGGCGGGCGTCATCTCGCCCCGCACCATCCGGGCTCGACGAGGGAGCCCTGAGCCGTGCCGGCGAAGTCCGTGGGTCCGGCGCGTGCGCCGGACGCAACGGCGACGCTGAACGGGTGGTGAAGGGAGCCACGGGCGGTGAACGCCACACAGCGCTGCCCCCTACCGGGCGCGCCAACCGCCGTGGTCGTATACCACGGTCACGCAGAATCGACGGCTAATGTGTGCAACGATGGCCTAGCTCAAGAACAATGACACGGAGGTTTATACGGGGTTCGGCTACCGAGCACCCTAGTCCGCGGGCACTATCGAGCTCAAAGTGCTCGTGATCGTGGCGAATACAAGCCGGGGCGAGAGGGGAGGTGAGCTCCCAAGTCTCTCGTGTGATGAGTGGAATCGAACGGTGTGTGTGTGTTTCGAGTGTGCAAGAGAGCTTGCCTCCACCCAGTAGCCGAGCCTTCCCTTTATAGTCCCAAGGGGAGCTCGGCGCCCCATCGGGTTGAGGGATCGTGGTGATGGAAGAAATACAAGTAGGAGGGGTAGAAAAGAAGAATTCCCCGCCATGTCGGGCACGCCGGCCGTCCGGCGGGCGCCCCGCTGCCATCCTATCCCGCGACACGCCGCTGGTTGCCGAGAGTAGAATAGGGCGGCTCAGTATCCCGATACGTAGGTACATACGGGTGACGAGCTCGAGCTCGGTGTGGGCGGTGTAGAAGGGGGGCAATGAGCCGCCCGCCGCCCCGCATTCGGTCGTCGCACCGCCCGTCCGCACGCCCCGGCGCCCGCGGCGAGATCATGGGGCGCCGGCCGCGCCTTAAATGCTCGCAGTGGGGTGGAAAACGCTCCAAAGAGCTCGCCACGAATCCTGACCCGGGAGGTCATCCTGTCGCCAGAAGCGTTGTCCCTGGCGCTTGGGGACCGGCGGGACCCCTCGACGGCTCCACGCCGCACGCGTTGGATGGGATCTTGCCCTCGCAGCCGTATATGATCGTAGGTTGGGCAAGGTTGGTCGCAGAAGCCGAACCCGTCTCATGAATCATGCGCCGGGATTCTCTTGATCGTTCTTGGGTCCGGGCGCCGGGGGAGCCTGTTCGAGACGGAGAAGAGCTTGCCGCCGCAGTGGAGCTCGTCGCACCTTCGCGCTCCCTAGGGAGCTCGTTCGAGACGGAGGTTTTCCCAAAGAACGAGCTCGAGCTCGTTCCTCGAGCCTCCGCGGTCCGTGAGTCTTCGTCCCGAGACGGGGATGTCCTCATCGTATTTCAGCCTCTATGGCGGGTAACACCCCATTGCTTGACGAATACGTTTCCTCTCTAATGCGTCGTTACGGATGAGTTAGGATGATTGACTCGATCCGAATATCTGCGTCCCCACAAGGTATACATTGTTCTATCGGTATGGTTGCTTAATTATTATCATTGTTGCAACTTGCCCTCTATATGATATATTTGTAATCCCTCCATATCATTATTAGAAGACATTTAGGAAAATAGCACAGTCTCCAAAGCACAATTTTTACTTCTCTTTTCTATAAAAATATATATTGAAAGTTATATATGTATATTTTTATGAAAGTAATTTTCAAGCCAAATCTAATGATATGATTTTTTCACATTTCCAAAATTAACAACTTAAAAGTTATTCATTATTTATGTTCCCAATGTTTGACCTAAACCTTTTTCAAAGCGTCCCTCTAATAGTGCGCTGTGATGAGGAAGTCTAATATACATTGATATGGGTATATAATATATATATATATAACTATATATATATATATATATATATATATATATATATATATATATATATATATATATATATATATAAATAATTAGTATGTTGCAAAATTAACTTGTTCTCCAATATCGACTTTGGGAATCACATTTTTTCTCGGCAAATGCTATCACTTAATTTTCATGCATAGTACATGCGCCTTCTTCTTCCCGACTTCGTCCATCCAATGTGCTCCTGCATGCCTACGCTCGCTTCTCCTCGGCTCCGGCCACATCGATGTGCTCCCACGCGCCAGTGCCGCTTCTTCCCCAACTCGAGCAGCGGTGTCGGTTACTCTCCCTCTCTTCTTCCTCAACTTCGACAAGTTTTGAAGAGAAGGGTAGGGGGAGGTAGGCTTTGGCAGGTTGTTGAGACAATGAGAGGGTGGCTTTAGGGTTCTATCGATGGTAGAGGTTCTTTGGATCAGGTCGGGGCGTGGGTACCCAAGGCCATGGCGGCGTAGAATGGGGGAGGGAAGGAGGTCGCAATGACACACTAGGTTTTCACCGAAGCTCGGTGAAACCCTAGTGCGCCGCGGTGGTGGCATGGAATAGGGGAGGAGAAGGAGGTCGCAATGGACATGCTAGGTTTTCGCTAAAGCTCTGGCGAAACCCTAGTGCGTAGTGGCGGCGGCGGTGGTGGGGTTGCGTGCTCACGAGTCGCGCATTGCACGAGGAAGAAGAAGACGTGGGACGCGAGCTAACGAAGTCGCAGGAGGAAGAAGAAGAAGACGTGGGTCGTAGGAGGAAGAAGAATATGCGGGGTTGTAGGAGGAAGGCGGCATGCGGGTGGAGCTTCCAGCGCTTGCACACGCGAGGAGTAGTAGTGTCTTTAAATTTTCCTTGAAGCTAAAGTGTCCAAATGGCCAGGCAGATGAGGAACGGTAAATGGTGTCAAATAAAAGCACAGTTCGAAGGTGCTCATAGGGGTAGGGTTTGCGTACGTGTGTTCATAAGAGTGTGCGTTCGTGTTAAGGGTTTGCGTTGTACCATGTAATCTAAAAAAACATAATTTGTGCCATTGCTGTATTTCTTTGGGCAGTTTAGGTTTTGAGAGAATCCGAGGGAGTGGGAGATAACCTTTTATTTGTGCAGTTATAGTGTGGATCCACATCTGTTCACAAGATGATGATCTTATTAAACCAGTGGAAGACTAGAGGATGAAACGTGAATGTGTAAGCCGGTTGAGGTACTCAATAGTAGAAGCAGTGTTAGTGGGAGTACTAATTTAGTAAGATAGTCAACGCAGGTACTAGTCGCCACGCATGATTTGCTCTCGCCGGTCGGATAAACATGTCATCTTAATCTCATCTGTTGGTATAATTCTATAGAAAGGGAACATATACTATACGTTATACAAAGCTAGTAGGCACTAGCTCGTCAGCACAATTTTTGGTGAGGAAGTGTACCCAAGAAGAAAATTATTCCAAAGCAAAGACAATGTTACTTGTAGGAGGCCCACTGTGATGTGATGTTGTGCCACCATCATGGTCCAAGGAGGAGTAAGCAGCATCCTGCTGCTTTTTATTCAGGGAACTCCTAGATGCATCTTTCCTTGTGCTTGCTGCCCTCCCTCTGATCAGTGATCACCCCCATGCTTAGAGTAGAAGGTGTGGGGTGGGGTTCTCTCTGAAGCTAGCTGTCCTTGCATCCGAAGAGGAGGAAATCTCTAGACGTGCTGGGTTCCCAGAGACAGCAAGGTATAGTCTTTATTAGTAAGCACCACTTATCCTTTACTCCTCCTTTGATTGAGACTATTTATTTGCTAGGTACACACCCACACCAACACTTGCTGGTGTTTAGTGAATGTACCTAGAGTTGAGCCCCTCATCCATGTTGGACTTCAGGACTTGTACCGGTCCTTGGACAATTTGCTAGCTGTTGCAAGAAGCAATGAATCTCGTAATATAACCACACCAACTGTTTCACAAAATTGAAGCACCGTCTGCGAATGCCAATGGGCATACATATGCAGTGGCTGTTATCCATTGCAACAGCACTGGATAGGCACCGAGAGCCAGGAAAGTCATGGCGTTCTTGTGACCGAAGTAAAGGAGGGCCGTGCACCGGCATGGGATAGGGGCATCAGACGGCCTGAGATGCGAGGCAATCAATGGAGTCACCGACCTTTGCTTGCTTTCCTGCAACGAGCAAGGGACCATGTCCTGGGTGCATGAGTAGAGCCGTAGGAGGCCAAGGGAGACGAACCATAGAGGCCGGTGATTCAGGGGCCTACGCCTACCGCTACATATACGGAGATGCAGCTCCCAAGACCAAGAGGCCAAAGGTAAAGCGGCCTTGCGCGTTGGCCGGCCCCCGGCCCCCGGGGAATGCAAAGGCGAAGGGTGATGGATATATTTGTAGTGGTAGGCTACGTACATCTACTGTACTACGTCGTTGTAGACCTTTAGCTCCCCTTTCATTGACGTGTGTACTACTGCATGGTTGCTACCCCTTGTTGCTGCCTCCTGTGAACGAGAATTATGAACTTCATGTTAAAAGATTGGGGCTGGCCTAAATAATAATTCTAATAAAATCCCAAAGGCACACTCGCACATGCATGCATGGCATGGTTGAAGATTTTAGTCCTATGTTACTATACTTTATTAGGAGTGAAGCCAACTTAGATGGTTGAGTTGTCTTCAACAAGTTTTTATTTTTGATAACAAACACTTTATTCATAAGTTAACAACAAGATAAGTTAACAACAAGGTGTTGTTAGAACCATTACATCATTAATGGTTACAAGGTGGAGTGTTTCCAGAAGTGGGCACCCATAAGCATGACTCGGATTAGTACATAATCCCGAGAAATCAAGTTGATTTGCCTGTAAAGAAGAAATGCTTTGTCTTGCTAGCAAATCCTCCATTTGATTATTGACTCTTCTAATCCTGTGGAGCGATGAGGTTGTACCTACCAGAAAGGAGCGCACAATTTGGGTGTGAGGCTTGACTCTCCAATCCGGGGTGTTGGACTGATCGGAGGCGTTGATGTAGTTGACTAGCAACTGGTTGTCGGCAAGCAGACTTGCATCTCCTACATTCATTATGTTAAGAATAGAAGCAGCCAGGGCAAGGGCTGTTGATTCCGCCATGAGAAGCTATTGGAGAGAAACCAAAGAAAAAAGGCTCATCTCGACCCACCGGGGCAATACGCGTGGCCGCATCTGAATATGGTTAGACAGATTCTCAGCTTGGCCTATTTTCGTATTAATGATGATGATGATTCTTGCCTTGGTCTATTAACACATGCCAATTACCTTAATGTTTTGATTACGTGGCGACTGACTACTTACGTACAGCTAGGACTTTGTGTTGTGCAGTCGTATTTCCCATCCTGTCCGTCAATGTGTCATCGTTGACGGGGGAGCTGCCGGTGTCTAAAGCCACGTTGGTGTCTAAAGCCTATGTTCCCTCATGTCTCTGTATGGGGAGGTTTTTGGGAAGCGCTATCGTGACGGGTCGCTAAACGTCTTCTTTGCTCTATGCCGGCATTTCGCAGGTCTTCGTCAGCGGTCCGTTTCATCTTTTGCACAATCTCTAGTGTTGACATTCCCGTTGGAAGAATGTCCATACTTTTGTTGTTGTCGATTCTAGTATTCCTTCTATTACTAGACCTAAGGAGTTAGAGTTTGCCTTAGATTGTAGTGCTAGTGTGTGTGGTTTATTATCTACTAAAATATGTATCTGAGATAGGTTTAACTGTGTTGAATTGCACACCTATGATACATGTTGTTGTTCTTTTTCTCAGTATCAGAATTCATTTATTCGTCAACAAACTGCTATTATTTCCAACAATCCAAAAATCTGATAGCCATTTAGTGATGGTTGGATACTCTGTGGTGATAAAATCATAGTAGAGTTCACTAGTGTGAATTTCAAGAGATGGCAAATGAGAACCCAGCTTTAGCGCTCTCGGCTATTGGCTTTGACAAACGAGAGAGATGCAAGAGTTTACCGCAACTACACTACAGCTCTTTTGTGATAGGCAGTGCAGGAGAGATCCAAAACGTGCCCATAGCTAAGAGCCAACTGGGCTCTCATCTACCATCTCTTGAAATCACACCAGTGAACTTATTGGTTTCATCGCATCAGAGTATCTAGCCAAAAAATGTCTCTTAGGTTTTGGATTGTTAAAAATAATAGCAATTTAGTGATGAATAAATTAATTCAGACACGGATAAAATAGAAGCAACATGGATCATAGGTGTGTGATTTAACAAGATCAAACCCTATCTCAAATACTTATTTTAGAAGATTATAACTAAGCACTACGATCTAAGCAAAACTTGAACTCACTAGTGCCAACAGAGAAATTTTTATACATTCTTACAATGAGGTTGCCAACACAAGAAACAATGCAAAAGTAGATGAAGAAGTTCATCGCTAAAGATCCGCGAACACCGGCGTAGAGGATAGCAAACATTCAACGAGCAATTGCGATGTCGCTTCTCAAAAACCTAATATGGCTCGTACCACGTGTAGGGACGTGAGGAGGCGTAGGCTTTGGATACCAGCTCTCCCGGTGCGATGACACGATCCATGATGAGATGGAGAAGTCAAATAAAAAACGGCGCAGCACAGAGGTATGAAGATAAGATGAATTGGGAGAATGACATCTCGACCATATATACATACATATGTCATAGAAGTATGGTAAGTAATCAAGTGCACAATCATAACATTAAGGTAATTTTCCTGCCGTTAATAGACTAAGACAACCACCATTACTACGAGGAATAATAGCTTACCACACTACTACAATAGCTTACTGTAAGAACGCCCCCGTTTACATTAGGGGCGGTTCTTGTTTCGAGGCGCCCTATAGCGCGTGCGGCGCGGGGAGCTGGTTACCGGCCGCCCCTCGAAGGCACGAAGGGGGCGGGTGTTACTGAACCGCCCCTACGTTAGTGGGGGCGGCTCGATATCCAGCCGCCCCTAATGTGCCGTCATTAGGGGCGGCCGGGAAGTGAACCGCCCCTCGCCGTAGTAACAATAGAGGGCGGCTCGATCACGAATCGCCCCTATAGTGGTCCGTAGATAAGGCCGCCACCCACCTTCTTCCTCCTCGGGACACCCACTCAAACTCGAAAAAAAGGTTGGGAGGCCTTGGGCTCCTCCCAAAAATTGCTCTACTAAGGGGGAGGTTTTCAACTCAAATCCTTTGGTGGGAGGCTCAAAAAGGTAAGAAAATGCTAATCCTACCGCTTAATTCAATTTTTATGGTTAGTTGTGGAGTAATTTAAATTTTGCTTTCCTCTCACTTTCTATGGTGCTTGAGCTTTATATGGAGCAAAGTAGAGCTTAGGATTGGAAGTGGTAGTGGAGATTAGTAAGAGTATTGAATTAGACCCATTTTTTAGTGGCTCTTACATGTGATTTTAGTGGAGTAATAAAATAGGTAGGGTTTCATGTGTTCATGGTTGATGAACATGTTTTTTTTTAATTCTTAGTTTAAATTTCTAACAAGTTTTTCTCTCTCATATGATGTGCAAATGCGGTTTTTTTTCTAAAATTTTCTAAAATGATAACCTTTTAGTGTGTGCTACAACTTTGATATTAATGCATTTATTAATTTTAACCATTTAGGGTTTGCCATGCATATGTACTCATATATATGACTAACTACACATTTGATGTTTTTTTTTCTTTGTTGTATTAAAGGATGGAGTACAGGAATGACTGGATGTATGGCACGTTAAGGTGGAAGGATGGTTTTTCGTGACGAGGTGGATAAATTTATTGAAGCCACCGAGAATCATGCGAAGACATTGAAAGAGGATTCAATAATATGTCCATGCCGTGATTGCAAGAACGAGATAGCATATAGAGATGTGAAGACCATCGGACAACATTTGATTACACGAGGATTTGTTGCGGATTACACGCACCGGAATCATCACGGTGAAAATTATGTTGGTGAAGACGTCGACTTCGAAAATCTAGGAGATGACCCCGAAACCCTAGAGCGCTTCTCTCGGTATGTAGATAAGCTTCAAAATAAAAGGAACCCCGAGCATGATAGTCAACTACGCGATGATGATGGTTGGCATGATATGGACACAAATGTCGTTGATGGTACGGGCAAAGGTGATGTTGATGATGATGTCGTAGCACGTGAAGGGGATGAAGATGACGATGATTATTTGGATGACATGCTTAATGCCCTTGGACCAGAAATATTGCGGAAAAAAAGCGTGAAAGGTATAGAGAACCTAGAGAGAGTGAGAGCAAAGATCGAAGAAACCGTGTATGGTGTTGAAAAAGGTTGTCGACACAATCGACGCTACTACGTTTTGTGCTTGAGCCGTTGATCTTGAAGGCTAAATACGGTTGGTCGGACCGTAGTTTCAATGATCTGCTTGCGTCTCTTGTCATGGTTCTTTGCCACAACCAAACTCGAGTACCGTGAATACCTACCAAGCAAAAAAAAGGTTATAAGTCCATTAACAATGAGTGTTGAAAAGATCCATGCATGCCCGAACCATTGTATCCTTTTTCGTGGTGACACGTTCAAGGGGCTGGATAAATGTCCTAGGTGCGGAGCTAGTCGGTACAAGAACAACAATCTATACAACGGGGACGAGACCTCCATTGGAAACAAGAGGAAGAAGGGTGGGAAAAAGCCGGTACAGGATTCTAATCTCGAAAAGGACACTCCGTTAGGAATTGATCCGAAGCAGAGAAGAGTTCCTGCCTTGGTAATGTGGTACCTGCCAGTGACCGACCTCTTGAGGCGAATCTTCCTAAACCCCAAAGAAGCCGCAATGATGACATGGTGGCAAGACAAGCGCAAGATAGATGATGATAAGATTGCACACCCGGCCGATGGTACTCAGTGGCAAAACTTTGATAATAATCACAAAGACTTCGCTCAAGACCCGAGGAATGTACGGTTTGGGTTAAGCACCGATGGAGTGAATCCCTTCAATGAGAGGATGACTGACCATAGCACTTGGCCAGTGATCTTGACAATGTACAACATCCCAACGTGGTTGTGCCAGCTGCGAAAGTACCTTTTCCTTACTGTTCTCATCTCAGGTCCGAAACAACCAGGCATTGACATTGACGTGTTTATTGAGCCTGTGTTGCAAGAATTCTATAAACTATGGAAGGAAGGGGTGCTGATGTATGATGCGTTCGAAAGGAGCGACTTCTTATGTCGAGCCATAATCATTGTTTCTATCAACGACTATCCGCGATGTTTGCTTTGTCCGGACGTATCAAAGGGAAGATCGGATGCATGGTCTGCGCTTGGATGGTACTATATGGGTGTATCTAAATGCATCCAAAAAGGTGGTTTACTTGGGCAATCGACGCCACTTAAAGACAAATCACAAGTACCGAAGAATACAAACACTGGTTCAACAACAATTGATTCTAGAGGCGAAGACCCTCCATGAGAGACGTCGGTATGGACAACATGTGTTCGAGAATGGTCAAAAACTTGCACATTGTGTACGGAAAGAAGAATCTAGATGGGACGAACAAGAGATCGAAGTACACCTCCTATCGAAGGCGTACCTTTCAAGAAACAATCCATCTTCTTTCATTATCTCGAATATTGGCCGAGTTCGAGGTTCCCCATGCAATTGATTCTATGCACTTGAAGAAGAATGTCTTTCAAAGTACCATGGGTTTTTGTTGATGGACACGAATAAGTCGAAGGATGGTCTAAATTCACGAAAAGACATGGTGCAGCTAAATGTGAAGCCCGAGCTTCACCCTGTACTTCAGAAGAATGGAAAATACACCCTGCCCGCGGCTAGCTTGAACTTGACCCTAGAAGAGAGAAGGGCTATATGCGCTTACCTAAAGGCGATCAAAGTTCCAACTGGGTTTTCAGCGAACGTCAAGAAGCTAGTGTCCATGAAGGACCTGTCAATAACACACTGCAAGGCTCATGATTGTCATGTAATGCCGATGGTGTTCCTACCTATTGTGATCGGGGTTATAAAGCCGAATTCTTGAAAATGGCCATCACTCACATGTGCTACTTCTTTTTCGAAGATATCCCGGAAGACGATTAACGGGGAAAGAGCTTGTTGAACTACATGATTTCGTGGTGGAGACCCAAAACCAGCTAGAGATATGTATGCCTCCCCGCTTATTTCGATATAATGCCACATCTCATGCTTCACATGGTTCATCAGATAGAGGCACTGGGCCCTTGCTACTTGCATGAAATGTGGTGCATTGAGCGATGCATGTCGATTCTAACTCGATTCGTGCATAATCGAGCATATCCAGAGGGCTCCATGATTGAGGGTTACAATACTAAAGAAGTCATCGAGTGCTGTCAAGAGTGGCTAAAAGTACAGAGAGGGATTGGTAAACGCGATTCACGTCATATGGGTAGGATAGCCGGGGAAAGGCATCGGCGGGAGGAAAGTATTCGTTGACCAAGAATACAAACAAGTGAGTCGGGCGCATTACGATTGTGTTAAAGAGTTCAGCGCTTATGCGACCGTGCGTTGATTACCACTTGGCTCTCATTCGGGAGCGGAGGAATGGCCGCTTGGATGACCGGGTCACGAAAAACAAAGACGAGGGAACAATTAACTTCATGGTTGAAGGACCAAAACATACCGTCTGGGGAAACCAGGGATGATATTACCAAGAACAGGTTAGCATTAGGGCCATCGAGACAAGTCACCACGTGGCAAGCATATGACATTAATGGGTACACATTCTATACCCATGTGAAGGATAGTAAATGTGTGAACCAAAACAAATACTAGGGTTCGAGTACAAGCTATCAACGACAAAAACCGAACGATCACATACTTTGGCATCATTGAAGAAATATGGGAAATTGACTATGGAATGGAAGTGCAGGTGCCCGTGTTCAAATGTCGCTGGATGAAACAACACGAACTGAACGAGATCGGGTTGAAAGTCGTTGACCTCGGTGATTTAGGCCACCAACAGGACCCATGGGTCGTCACGCACCATGATGTAGCACAAGTTTTCTATTTACCCTACCCGATCGATCCCGACAAGCCAAAGAGGACGAAAATCAAGCATGTCGTTGTCCCCGGGAAACAACGCATTATCGGAGTTGATGGCATCGAGGATGTTGACGTTGACGAAAGCACAATGGTTATCTTGAAAATACGATTATTCACAGACTTTCCAAACAAGATCCAGTCCCCAAAGACATATTGCCATGGGAGCGAAAAGGAGTCAAGGGAAAGAGGTCACGGGGAGTTAGCTAGTTGTTATATGTGTGTGTTTCAAAAATTTATCGATGTATGAGTGAGACTACATTTATGTATGTGTGAGACTACCTTTATGTATGTGTGAGACTACCTTTATTCATATAAGAGTCAAACTTTTTCTGAGGCGTCTACATGGCATGTGTGAAGGCACCGCCAAGTTTGAGAATTTTCGTAATTGTTTGGTACTTTTCTCTAATTATTTCAATTCCGCGTGAATTCTCCTCCCAAGAATGTATGTTGAACTACGACCACCCCGAAAAGACCCAAAACGGTGCCAAACTTTGCCGATAGGTCCCTTGTGCCCTAGGAGGCACAACTTGTGGAGGACGGTGCGGAATTATTTTGTTTTCAAAGTGTAAATCACCATATTTGGTCGCACGCGTCACGTAGAAAAATACAATAAATCCAAAAATGGCTAAAAAAAAACTAGGATTTTGCGTGGGGCCATATTTTGGGTGTAAGTGACCACAAAAAAAATTTGAGGAAGTTTTGAGTTAGGCGGAGAGCGGTGTGTGTTTCACAAAGGTATAGTCAACCTCTCACGAAGCCTATCCTTACACTTAGGTTTCACATGGTTGTGTGGCCGGTGCGGTTTGCGGTGTGCTATCGGTCTCAAACTTTTTTCTGAGGCATCTACATGGCATGTGTGAAGGCACCGCCAAGTTTGAGAATTTTCTGTAATTGTTTGGTACTTTTCTCTAATTATTTTAATTACCGCGAATTCTCCCAAGAAATGTATGTTGAACTACGACCACCCCCGAAAAGACCCGAAACGGTGCCAAACTTTGCCGATAGGTCCCTTGTGCCCTAGGAGGCACAACTTGTGGAGGAAGGTGCGGAATTATTTTGTTTTCAAAGTGTAAATCACCATATTTGGTCGCACACGTCACGTAAAAAATACAAGAAATCCAAAAATGGCTAAAAAACCTAGGATTTTGCGTGGGGCCATATTTTGGGTGTAAGTGACCACAAAAAAAAATTTGAGGAAGTTTCGAGTTAGGCGGAGCGACGTGCTTCACAAAGGAAAAACTGAAATATTCATTGTAAAATTTTGAAATTCAAATCCATATAGGTCAAAATTTGTCGAATCCATGGTTTTTGTAAGATAAGAAATTTTATATTTAAGATTTATTTATTTATAACTATATTTGTATTTATAACTATATTTGTCGATAATATGCCTTATATATTTATTTTTAAAATTGTAACATGGACTATAGGGGCGGTTCCTCGATCCAGCCGCCCTAATGAGGCTCACTATAAGGGCGGTTCCATCGGGAGCCGCCCTTCTTTTGGGTTGCCCTCGTATATATACCCGAGGCGATTTCGGGACCCAAAATTTTCTAAGTCCCGGGCGCCATTCTCTCTATCGACGCCGGCAGGCGCCAAAATTTTTCCCAAGTCTTGCGCCGCCGCCAAATCCTCCTCCCCCCGCCGCCCCCAATCCCATCCCCCAATCCTCCTCCCCTATCTCTTATCCTCCTCCCCCCCCCAATCCTCCTGCGCCGCCGGGGCGCCGTCGCTCCCTAACCCCAGCGCGCCGCCGGCCTAAAGTCGCACGTAACCCCTAGCCGCCGCCGCCGCCGGTGCCGAGCACGCCACCTTCCCCTCCCCGGCCCGCGGCCGGCCAGGCCGTCTCCCCCGTCCCCGCGGTCGCCTCCGTCTCCTCTTGGAGGGCCACCGCGGACCCCTTCCTCCCTTGCTCGCGGAGGGCGCGGGAGGGCCGCCGTCTTCCCCACCGCTATTGGAGGGCCGCCGCCGCCGGATCGAGCAGTCCGCTGGTCCGCCTCGCCGTCTTCGACCCGGCCTCTTCCTCGCCGGTCCGCCTCGCCCGGCCTCTTCCTCGCTGGTCCGCCTCGCCGGCCTCTTCCTCGCTGGTCCGCCGCTGTCCACCTGGTACCCGCCGCCGTGCACTTGGTACCCGTTGCCGTCCGCTTTCTTCTTCCACGCTGGTGAGCACCTGGTACCTGCCCCTGTGAGCCTGGGCAACTTAGGCTTAATTCTTCTCCTCTCTGGTGAGAAGCTTCTTCATCCCTGCGGTGAGTTGGGCCTGTGATGCTGTTTTTTTCAACCTATGATGCTATTTTTACTACCTGTGATGCTGCCCATGTGATGCTCCAAATTTCTTTAGCTCTTGCCACTGCCTAAGATGCTATTAGTTTCAACCTGAGATGCTATTTTTAAGGAATGTGGGATAACTGTGTTGCCAAGTTTACTATTGCCGCCTGTGATGTTATTTTTCATCATTGTTGGATAACTGTGAGCTATTGCCACTACCTGTGATGCTGCCAAGTTTATTGCTGCCTATGATGCATATTACTCTCACTAAAATTCCTATGTTTAACTCATATAAGATTTTGGCATCAAAGTTTGAAAACAAATTGAAGTCCCTCCACTTTGGCACTAACTTTTGCTGTGGTGAATTGTTGCTGCCTATGATGCATTTTTACTAACTGAGCATGCCACTGCCTATTATTTTGGATTTTGGATCGATTTTGAGCTATTGCCACTTATTAGCTTGTCCATCTTGTCCTAATTTGAATAACCTGCATCTTGTCCTAATTTGAATAACCTGCAGTTTGTCCATCTTACTATTTCTCCATCTTACTACCTGTTTGTCCATCTTACTACTTGTCCATCTTAAATAATTAGTGGCATTTTAATCCATCTTACTACTTGTCCATCTTGTCCAATTATTTTATTATAATTGGAGCATCATTCATGTATTTTAGCTGAGCTATTTGAACTCATGTTGCTTGTCTCGGTTTTACATTGAATCGGTTTGTCATATGCGGTTTGTATGCACAAATGGGTATTTAATTCACTAAATTTTATAAACATGATAGATGCTTGGATCTGATCTTAGATTGTTTAATTATAGCAGCTATGCATATTTCTAGCATCATATTGAGATGTATGACTTCTCTAGCAACTATTGTTGCTTGATTATTTGTGCTTGATCATTTTATATCATACCTCCAATCATGGCTCATGCGTCCCGAGAAGACCAAATGCAATGATCATTTTAACTTGTCATTTGTCTTGCTTTGCTGCATTTTTAATAACTAAAGCATCCTGGAGCATCACTTATATATTTTCTTTAAATGTCGGCCAGTTCTCTCTCTCTCTTTTATCACTTACAAATGGACTGGTTGGTGTGTGAATCACTTAGTCTTTGTTTTTGGTCTTTGTTTTTCCTTTAATCTCACATGTTCTCATTTATTTGGGCCTGGCTGGGCATCACATGTATTTGGTGCTGTTTTGAATTCATATTTGGGGCTGCCTGGGCATCACTTGTATTTGGTGCTGTTTTGAATACATTTTTGGGGCTGGCTGGGCATCACTTGCAATGATGACCTTTTCATCTTGCCTTTGTCCGCATTGATTGCGGTATCTTGAGTTTAACTAATTACTTAATAAAACTTACTGCTAGCTTGCTGGACATAACTTATATCTTGAGTTTGACTAATCGCATATCTTGGGCTATGGTAATATATCATTGACTTAAAGTATTATGCTTAATCTGGACAAATGGTAATATATCTTTCACTTAAACTATTGTCTAAACCAAATGTTTGTCGGCGTTTCAAACTTAGTGACTTTCCCCTATTTGTGACCCTGCTTCATATTTTGAAGACTTAGTGTTGTTTTTGGTGCTATTTTTTTCTTTAATCTCACATGTTCTCATTTATTTGGGGCTAGCTAGGCATCACACATGTATTTGGTGCTATTTTGAATTCATATTTGGGGTTGGTTGGCATCACTTGTATTTGGTCTTTGTTTTGAATACATATTTGGGGCTGGCTGGGCATCACTTGCAATGATGATCTTTTATATACTTGTATAACTTTGTACTGAGGTAGTGGCATATGCAATGATGATCTTTTTATATACTTGTAAAACTAAGTGCTGAGGCAGTGGCATAGGCAATGATGCGATCCCTTTTAAGCTGAGGCGGCGACTATGATGATTGTAAGGCCCTATGATTGCAGGTGGCACGGTAAGCCTATCCCGGCAGACTACACTAGGGTCGAGGTGCATAGCGTGGAGCCCCATTACATGGATTATGACCTTGACCACCCGACTCCTGAGGGATTGTCCAAACTCGGGCAATGCATTCGACAGTTCATCCTCTGGCACAAACGAGACATCGTATTAACCGGTTCTTCGCCTCCCCACCCAATTTTCCACGGCTAGAAGGAGTTATCGAGGAGGAGGGAGATACTTTCACCAACACGTGACAAAGAAATGCCTGAGATGCCACACTCCCCTCCTCGTGACCGACAAATGCCCGAGATGCCACACTCTTCTCCACGTCCCTCTGAGAGCGGGTGCCTTCAAAAGAAACTCAGGTTGAAACGGAGGTGCTCTCCGAAAGAAACAGAGGTGCCTCGAAAGAAACGAGGTGCCTCGAAAGAAACTCAGGGGTAAAGAGAAGCAAAGAAATTCCGGACATGCAGCTTCCGCCGGGGGCCTTTCGTACGAACAAGTTATGGCATCGAGGGATTTTTGGGAGGAGTCGGAGCTTAGGAAAAAGCATCCAATCCATTGCAGGCCCGTCTTTGTGCCGATGAAGGACATATCGTTGGTGTCCGGTGGTTCGCCCATGATCAGTTCAAACCACGTAACCAAGTCAAAGAAGTAGCGGGGACGGACTTCCGACCCTTCAGTCACCAATCACTTTCCGGCCAAAAAGTATCCCGATGTTGGAAGAATCAAATGGTCAAGGAACGCCTCGAAAAATTATGAAAGAGGCAAGATATTCCTACCAAACGATGTCATGCGTAAGATGTCACGTGGAATGAAAAAGTTTCATGATTGGTACTTGTTGATATCGAGAGAGGACGGACATAACCGAGATAACACTCCACTACCCCGATGGCCTTCTCGGTGGACCTGGTGGTGAGATTGCCTTCACTTTCGGCGACATGCATGCATTGTAATCACCTCGGTGAAATGGACATTAATCTAGTTCACATCTATTGCATGTAAGTCCTTTTCTCTCTTAATATGGTATGATTGCGATATTTTGATAACGTTGTAACTAACCTAATCGATCTCTTTTAGTATGCAAGCGCACCTTGCAAAACAGGTTCCACGCCCCGAAACATGCATACATGGATCCTCGACAAATAGCACAAACACGCTTTGCATTTCCTAAGCAATGGAAACGGATAGCAAATACTTAGCGGGTGGATCGACCGTGGAGGAGAAAGAGAAAATCCGCAGAAGGCAATGAAGGACGCGGCCATTAACATGGCGGCATACTTAGCCGTGTCTTTCAAAAATCTCAAAAACAATCATAGTATATGGCTACCATACCACTTTAGGTAAGTTCAATCTGTATATAAAGGTTGGTTAATACATATTATACGCAAATGAGCTTATCGTTTTCCTCGATTGAATTTATGCAAGTAACCATTGGATCGCTATATGTGTCGATGTCGGGATCGCGTCGCGTGGGTTTTGATTCACCGCACACTCCGCCGCATATTATTCCGACTTCATAGCGATTCTCAAATCGTATAAATAACGACAATCCTCTTATATGATTCAATACAACCTCCTAACTTTTTTTTTGTCACATACTAACATGTTGTATTTGTGAATATCAATTTCAACGGGGCATACCGCTGGTATGTTAAAAAGTTGAATGGGAGACATCTTGCCGTAATGAAGGGTGAGTCGTGGTCAAAACAGATACTTGTGTAAGTATGACCTACCTCGATCTTGCATAATCTCAAATGCATTTGCTAACAATTTTATATACACAAGTGTGCCAAGCAAAAGCCCGGAAGTGTTCACTTTGTGGATATTACGTATGCATGGCGATGAGTAACAGACCTTTCGTACTGAGAGACCCCCGGACTTGGTATATATGCTCATTCCTTTCTCTCTATGTATATGCTCACTATGTGTTTCTATATATAGGCTAACTTTTTATTATCTCCTAATTGTGTAGGCGAGGCGCCCGGTAGGGACAAAAGGGGACCCTTACCGAGATGATGACCTATTGGAACTCGTGGCTGGCCTTTGTGACTTCATATTAGATCATGTTATACATCCAAAAGGTTGCTACCTTGATCGTACTTCCTGTTCTTGAGAAGAATCCACAACTTCAACATTTTCGTGAGTGGGAAAGGCTAGCAATAGGGAGGTGAACTAAGAGATGAGATTGAACTTGTAACTTATGTGAATAATGAATGTTTATTGTAAGATTGAATAATGGAGATGATACTTTGTGAGTTATGTGAATTATAGATGTTTATTGAATATAATACGTATATATATTGTGAGAATTGTGAATTATAGATGTTTATTGAATATAATATGTACATATATTGTGAGAATTGTGAATTATAGATGTTTATAGAGGCGGCTATATATATTTCAGTTTTGAATTTTTTTTTTTTGCGCAAAATCCGGTTATAAAACCGCCCCTACAGTCTTTCCTTTTAGGGCGGTTTTAGAAACAACCGCCCCTACAAAGATTTCTTGAGTAGGGGCGGTTTTATATTGAGCCGCCCCTAATGAAAGCCACGGTAGGGGGCCTTATTAGTTGGCCCTATTAGCCGCCCCCGCCCCTACGGTGTTGTCACCAGGAGAACGGAGTTAGGGGCGGTTTCGAAAACCGCCCCTACTGCTCCAAATCAGTCGCCCCTACAGAAGCGTTTAGTAGTAGTGCCATAATAGGCCAACTCATAATCGCTTACTAAAATAGGGCAACACAATTTTCTCCCTACATGCAAAAGATTTGAGTGACAAAAGGGATTTGTGCACCGCAAAGTTGAAGCACATTCACACACATATCGCACGCCCACATCCATTGCCCCACTCCACGAGAGGAGCCGCACGACACACATGTTTGTTCCTCTTCCTCCCCAATGCTTCAACTAGTTGGACACGACTACTCAACTATTTAAGTTGGCTTTACTTTTCTTAGAGTAGCAATGTGGGACTAAATTCTCCCCCATACTATATATATGTGTGAGTGCGCCTTTAGGGTTTATTGGAATTATTATTTGGGTCGGCTGAATCTTCTAACATCATGTCCTTCCTCGGACACACACTGTGTGTTGGCATTTGTTAAGTGCTAAAAGAATATGAAGGATTCTGCAAGCACACAAAACACCTACCATTGTAGCTTTTCCCTAGGATGAGTATTCTAGAGTATCGTATCCACAGGGAAGCTTTGGCTAAAGAATTCTAATAAGTCACAATCATGTATCCACTAACTTAGCAAACCACTAGACTAAAGTGAGGAGGTAATTGTTAAAGGATAAGTAAATGTCAATGCATAAAATAATAACCTACCTAAGAAATCAAAGAGTAACTAAACTAATCAAGAGGTCAAAGGGAGAGATCAAGGTTCCTGGGTAATTCTCTATTACTTAGGTTCTATGATAGAAATTATACTAATACACTTTGGAGCAAAGGTCCGTCCGTCCCAACTCTCGAATAAGACCGGGAAGAAAGTAGTTGGGAGAAAGGCTGCCGGAAGCTCTCTGAAACACCAATCCGAACGTGGTGGACTACAAAGGCCTTTACTGGAGTCAAGTCACCCCCGGGGCTACCACAACTATCCGTGGGATTGGGCGCAACCTCAGGTAACCAATAGCCTAGACACCAAGTCTACACTATTGATTACTACTCTAGCTACCTTGCATAACTAGAGTCCTCAATACGAGCGGAGATCCCATGTAATAGCATAACAACTATACTTAACCATATATGAAAGGCATGGAAGTGAATAAAGAAGATAAATATATGAATCATAAGTCTTGTAGAGAAAATACAAAGACATACCATACTCTGAAGACATCTCCAGAACAGGAGCATAGCTCCTCTCTCCTTTTACTCCTGATTAGATCTAAGTTAGATCTAATCTAGCTCTAATTACATGGCTAATCTTCTTCTAATCTACTTCTAATTCACTAATCCCAGAGAGAGGTTATCCTTACATTGGGACACCTCTACAACTGAGAGATAATGAAGTAGAATGAGATAGAATGAATTCGGGTTTAACCCTGGGGTCAGGGGGTCTTCTTATATAGGCCTTGGCGATGAATGATAGCCCTTGGATCAAACCGACCTTGGCAACGGTGTAGATACAACCTCAATGTCGGTGGTAAACCGCCATAGAAAGGAGAGGATGACGGGGAGGACCCACCCGGCGGCCGGCCTAAATGGCTCTGGCGGCCGCCAGGGTCCAGAAGCTTCCTGGCTTCGTGTTTCTTCTGGTGTCCTCTGGTACCTTCTAGAATGTTTTAGTCCACTTTTCGAGTCGAGTTACTTCACGGTTAAGTCTTGTCATCGTATGTGGGATATATTCCTGAACTTTCTCCATTCTTCTCGGTGTTTATCTGTTAAGTCCCTGAAAAGATATAAATCACCAAAGCTTGTGGAATTATGTTAGTTAGACCCCTAGTTTATGTTGATATTCATTTTACATCCTTATTTCATGTTTAGTTGACTATTAATATTATACTATAACAGTGTCAACAAGTTCCCCAAGCTTACCCTTTGCTAGTCCCTAGCAAAGCCAAACTTAGCAATGGATCAGGAGTTGCTACAACGCTTTCACACCTCAAAAGTACACATGCTTTCTCCTCTATGTTAGAAAAAAAACTTTTTTCAACCTTTAACTTACTCATATTACCTTTAACCATGGAGCTTATAGCTTTTTCTTAAGATCTTGGGCAATTGAAAGATAGAACAATCAAGTCAAGCACCATATCTTAAACTCTTTGTTTAACCTTCATTCTGAGTTTTTGCAGGTTTTCAAAATAAAACTCAAAGTTCCCAGTATGACTCTCTCTAATCTCTCATTTGTGGTATTTGTGGATCCTCACTTAGGCAATAATGTTGTGTTGCCTTTCTCTCATAGTATGTGGTATTTTTGGAATAAGACAAGTAGGACACTATTCCTTCTTCTCTCTCACCCTAAATCTAAGGTTTTTATGTGGAGTTTATAGGTGGGAGAAGATTAAATCTACTTACTAAGCATATATTTTAAATTCAAGCAATGGATCCAAAGTTACAAGTCATACTTGATCAAGTGGTGCATATATGGTGGATAAAATATAGATGGTAGGGAATGTAGTAAAGCATGTAGTGAAGTGAATAGAATAGATGATGGGAAATCTTACTTTTTGCTCCTTGAGGAATCTTCTCTTTTTGGATTTGGAAACTTTATAGAGAACCACGGGTTGTATCTTTTTCTTTCTTTATTTTTTTTTTTTATGGAGAGGCGAGCATCTAAGTACCCATTGTTTTCATCGGACACTTGTCCATTTTTTAACTCTCCTTTATTCTTTCTTTTTCTTAGGAAGGTAGGCTCTACTCGCCCGTAGGACACTTGTCCATTTTTCATCTCCCTTTCTTCTTTCTTTTTCTTAGGGAGGTAGGCTCTACTCGCCCGTAGGACTTTTGTCCATTTTTCATCTCCCTCTTTTTTTTTTTTTTTTTAATCTACAACCCAGATCTCTTTTGTAATAACTTTTGAGAGATAAATAAATACAATGGAGCCTTTGTAAGATATTGGCTAGCAATGAATGAGTGTATGGGTATAGGGAATATTTTTGGTTGTTCTCTCCCCGTGATAAGAGTAGAACGCGTTTTTGGTGGATGTTTGGTGGATGCTTTGTGGATGCGTACTTCCGGGTAGAAGTAGCATAAATGCAAGTGGTGTAGAGTGGAGTGGAATAGAGTGTGGTGGAGTGGAGTGTGCATGATCAGCATGACAAGTTTCTAAGGGTCGACAAAGATTGAACAAACTCAATGCAAAGCAAGCAGCCTATATATAGGTCAAAAGGTTTTCCTAATCTAGGGAGCATGTATATATGGCTGTGGTAGGAGGTTCAACACTCTTGTCACACAGGAACTTATCATGTGCACTTTAATTTTCAAAAGATAAATCTCCAGAAATCTAGTATCACTAGGAGTAAGATAAATAGCAGCTCATACTCTCATATATCATATCCGTCAATCACCTAGACTTTAGAGCAAGCATTTGCTACCCACAGGTTTTAGGTTCAAAACAAACATATCTAGCTAGTAGTAAATAAGATAAAAGGATACTTATCTGGATACATGGGGGTTGCCCTCCCCAAGCCGGGATGTTGACATAGTCTTCGATGTTCTTGATGGTTGGAAGTAGAGGTAGATAGTGATGGTGGCTGATTGATCTTCTTTAACGCTAGACACCATGTGTGTCATGTCTCTCTTCCTTGGGATCCTGCTGAACTCAAATAGACAACAAAACTAGTGGAACTTGATTAAGCGTTAGGGGTTAGCCACATTGCTTTTGTCCTGCGAAAATCTTTCAAAGAAGATTAAATATTTTTGGGGTTTTCTATGCAAATAAGGATGACGATGCATGCAAATTTATTTTATTTTTATGCCACCACAAGAAATATCCTTGTGGGTTGTTACACACCACAAAATTACTCACATGGAGCTTAGAGTTTTTCAATGTATATGCAACAAACAAATATTTATTTTTCTTTTCTAATGCAAGGCTTGTGTTATAATGTAAATATGCTAAAGGAAAAATAATTATGCAATGCAAGGAGATAAATATGGATAACTACCGATCTTACCTTTTCGGCGAGAGTTCGTGTTTTAAGTCCTCTGAACAAGACTTCTTACCTTGTTGTTTCCTTGAGCGTATTACCTGATCTTGACGGTTGTGCTCCTTGAGATGGTGAAGGACAACGTCACCCATATTCTTTGCTGGTCTTATGAGTTGGAGTGAAGCGTAGACAGCATCTTGTTTAGTGTGCATGCTTGTAAGACATTCACTTGTTGAATTTTGGAGAGACTGATAAGCTTCTCCACCATTTTGCTCAAAGTATGTCCTCGCTTGCAAAGTCATGGTAGAGATCAAGTGCATGGGCTCGTTGGTGGAAAAACACCAAATGTAACCAAAAACGCCATTCATTCTTCTCTAACCATAGGCACATCAAACAAGATAGAGTTGATTTATTATACACTTTTCTTAAACCTAACTTGGGTGACAAGATCGAGAAGATTGAGCATGATTGTTTGTGATTAAAACATTCAATAGATCAAATCAAGCTCGTTGACTCTTGGAAGGGTTTTCTTATCTAAACATCAAAAGCATGATTATGATTATCTTCATCGAAAACAAGGTAAGCAACAATATAGCTTTACAAGATTAGGACTATGAGATCAAGAGAGTGGTGGTAGGAACAACTAAAAGAAACATGTTGAGCTAATAAAGTTGGATCGTGCAAAGGTGTTGCTCTAACATGTTTGGCTAGTTGTTTATAAACACGCCATAGTTGAAGGAAAACTTATTTATTGACAACTTACCTCAAGATGTTACCTTAATTGTTAGAACATGCCGCAAGACCGTAACACCTCGTGGTGGATCTTTCCATCCGCTTGAAACTTTTCCTTATTTGGCTTCTTGTGTATCCTGTTCTTCACTTGTCTCCTTTATTGCATCGTCCTTTCTTTCTTGTCTTTAAATTGTGCTTAGACCTTTTTGCTCTCTCTCATGATTTTATTCCTGTAATATTAGTTGACAACAAATACCCGAAGGAATACAAGTAATTGTAAACAAGGGTAGAACTGTCATGGAGCTTAAGGTTGCTTTTATGCCACAAGAAGTTTTTGATTGGATATTTTATATGCTCACCATTACTTTCTCTCTAGTTGGAAATTTTATGATATCTTAAGTTTGATTTTTATGCATGACATCTATTAACCATTCAAACTTTAGAGAGATAAAGTAATTGTGAGTAAAGGGATTGCAAACCCAAGATGTCGAAAGTGACAGAGCTTGAGTAAAGGAGGAGTATGTCGATGATCTTTAGAGGAATCGACCTTCCTCCCCCCATGCTCGAGCCTTCCCGTCACTCGACACTTTAAGTGTGAATGTTGAACCATCCCTAATCATGTGTTGCAATCACCATGTCCTTAGACGTTGTTCATCCTTTGTCCCTACAAGGTTAGTGACCGAGAATACCCGAAGGGAACTTGTCCTAGGAACATGTTTCTTTTAGCATGAGCCTTCATATGCTCGATATATTATTATTATTATTATTTTCTTTAGAACATAAGACAAAAGTTGGATACAAATATGAGATTTATATTCACTTACCTGTCTTTGATGTTCTTGTGGCATGTTGCTTTGTTTATCCACTTCTTTTGAGTGAGAGCTTTTCTCATATATGACACTAATGTCATTCTTTGTTCCATCTCTAAAGTGGTGGTTTGGTTTGCGTGTTCATTTCACTCTATGAATAAACTTATAATCCTTTCCTGCAAAAGGTCAATGGACACATACCCGAGGGAATATAACAACATGGTTGAAGTAGGGGTTGTTGTCCAAAGTTTATATGATTTAATCTATGCTAATGAAAAGATGGATCTTTGTTTATCTTTTAGCACGATTTTATTTATCTCGTCTTATACCAACATATTTTTTTTTATGGCTGCACTCTAGTATGTGGATCAAGGCAAAGGTAACTTGTAGCAAAAGACAAGGTGAATGATATTTGATACTTACAATTCTTTCATCAATGATGAATGAGCCGTGTCTTTTGTACAAGGTTAGACTTCATCATATGCCTTGCTTCATCTCTAATCTAAGTTCATCTCTAATCTAAGTTCATCTCTTGACTTACCCGAATTAGATTTGCGAGTTTTTCTGCATGGGTTAGTCCCAATACAATAACCAATGTCTACACAAGCAATTCTTAGTTCAATAACCAAACTAGACTCCATGTCTAATTCAATTAAGGAAGGCTATTTAACCTAAGCACCACGCTTAATTTAAAAGCCTTTAGAAGTATAGCTAGTACTTCCAAACCAAAGCATACTATAGTAGAAAAAAGGTAGCATCAAAGCACTACAGAGATTTATCAAATAGAGATGAAAGAGCTTGATCATGGTGAGAGTTTTTTTTTAAAAAAAATGCAAATGACATGGATGAATGCACCGGACTAAGCATGCAATGGATCTACTATGAGAAAACATAAACTAAGCGGAGTGAATGTATGAGTTATTCAAAGTAAACATGCAATGCAATGCAAGAAATTAAATGATAACTACTCAATCAATTTATAGTCCATGAGCAAGACTTTCTCACCTTTTAATCATACTTACCACGATGTGCGCTTCTATGTACGTCACTTGAGATGTGTGAATTGAATTCTTATGACGGCGACTTCTTCTTCAATCTATACATGGTTAGAATAATATATAAATAAATACATACCTTGAGATAATAGGGTTCCAATGTTGATGAATCTTGAATGATCGGGCACCCTGGGTCCTTCAATCTTTTTTTTTTTTCTTGTGGAATCTTGTCGGAAGGTCGCAAACGACATCTTTTGTCCTGTCTATTCCACAACTCAACGTAACAAGGATAATCCTACTAAAGCTAGTGATATACTAAATTAGCGGAACATCATGATCATCATTAAAATCTTTAGGCCAATTGCTTCTCCGCAACGGCGCCAAAAAAGCTTGTTGGCATTTGTTAAGTGCTAAAAGAATATGAAGGATTCTCGCAGCGCCCTGTAACACCTACCATTGTAGCTTTTCCCTAGGATGAGTATTCTAGAGTATCGTATCCACAGGGGAAGCTTTGGCTAAAGAATTCTAATAAGTCACAATCATGTATCCACTAACTTAGCAAACCACTAGACTAAAGTGAGGAGGTAATTGTTAAAGGATAAGTAAATGTCAATGCATAAAATAATAACCTACCTAAGAAATCAAAGAGTAACTAAACTAATCAAGAGGTCAAAGGGAGAGATCAAGGTTCCTAGGTAATTCTCTATTACTTAGGTTCTATGATAGAAATTATACTAATACACTTTGGAGCAAAGAGGTCCGTCCCCAACTCTCGAATAAGACTGGGAAGAAAGTAGTTGGGAGAAGGCTGCCGAAGCTCTCTGAAACACCAATCCGAACGTGGTGGACTACAAAGGCCTTACGAGTCACACCACACCCCCGGGCTACCACAACTATCCGTGGGATTGGGTGCAACCTCAGGTAACCAATAGCCTAGACACCAAGTCTACACTATTGATTACTACTCTAGCTACCTTGCATAACTAGAGTCCTCAATACGAGCGGAGATCCCATGTAATAGCATAACAACTATACTTAACCATAACCAAAGGCATTGAATGAATAAAGAAGATAAATATATGAATCATAAGTCTTGTAAAAATACAAAGACATACCATACTCAAGACATCTCGAGCACAGGGAGCATAGCTCCTCTCTCCTTTACTCCTGATTAGATCTAAGTTAGATCTAATCTAGCTCTAATTACATGGCTAATCTTCTTCTAATCTACTTCTAATTCACTAATCCCGAGAGAGGTTATCCTTACATTGGGACACCTCTACAACCGAGAGATAATGAAGTAGAATGAGATAGAATGAATTCGGTTTAACCCCCTCGGGTCGGGGGGTCTTCTTATATAGGCCTTGGCGATGAATGATAGCCCTTGGATCAAACCGACCTTGGCAACGGTGTAGATACAACCTCAATGTCGGTGGTAAACCGCCATAGAAAGGAGAGGATGACAGGGGAGGACCCACCGGCGGTCGGCCTAAATGGCTCTGGCGGCCGCCAGGGTCCGTAAGCTTCCTGGCCGTGTTTCTTCTGTGTCCTCTGGTACCTTCTAGAATGTTTTAGTCCACTTTTCGGGTCGAAGTTACTTCACGGTTAAGTCTTGTCATCGTATGTGAGATATATTCGGAACTTTCTCCATTCTTCTCGGTGTTTATCTCATAAGTCCTTGAAAAGATATAAATCACCAAAAGCTTGTGGAATTATGTTAGTTAGACCCCTAGTTTATGTTGATATTCATTTTACGTCCTTATTTCATGTTTAGTTGACTATTAATATTATACTATAACAGGTGTCAACACTGTGCAAGCCATGCATGTGGAACATATACATCACACCTCCGTGATCCTCTTCCATGAATCTGACTCTCATACCTTTTGCTAGTGCATGGCTAGATAGATCTAAAGAAATCTACTAATTGAAGAACACAAAAGCATAACTGCCACGGAAAAAAGTAAGACGTCGTGACATGATATTTTTAATGTGGTTTGGCAATGTCCCTACACCTCGGGGTATGATTGCGCTCCTCCGCTCCATCACTCAGGTGCTCCCATGACCTCAATCGTCACTACCCAAACTTGTCGCCAAGTCGTCTCCCGTTTATATGGGTTGTCTCATATTCATGACCCATAGGATACAAAGTTCGACCGCAACTCTTCTCAAGCCTTAATACTTAAGTTGTAGTGTAACCAAATGATTCAAATAGGACCTTACACTCTAGATTAAAAAAAAAAGGTTTTAAGTATGTTTGGATCATTTATTGAGCTCTCCTGCTCTCCTTGCCAGGCAAGAATAGGCGAAGGAAAGCAAAGGTTCTGTTTGGTTTATGTCTTGTCATATCCTCTCTTTTCCATTCCACTGCTTTGGCTAAACTGACGAATAGAGCAAGCAAACCTTGCTAAGTCAAGCTAGCTTCTCAGACAATTCTAATTTTGAACTAACGGGGGTATCCTAGCTGAGCGAGGCAAAATAGAAACAGACAAGGAAACCAAGCAAATTATGGGCCTGCTTGGTTGGCTTCCAAAAAATGTGCCCAGAAAAAATTGTGCCTTTATCAAAACTTTGGCGCTTGATTGGTTTGAAACTCAAAGTTTGGCGAACAATGGTTCTAGCAAAATCAGTAGCAAGGTTTTGCCAACCAATCAAGTGTTATGCCAATACTAAAGCCAAAGTTTTGGCAATCAACCAAGTGTTATACCAAAATTCTTGTCAATATTTTGGCAACCAAAATTTGGCATGCACTAATTTTGGTTGGGCAAATTTTATATCCAAACAAAGTAGGCCCTAAACCCTTTGGATGAGGGCTGTGTACAGCATTTCCAGAGGCTTCCGAAATCTCTCTGGTCCATCGTCATCAGGATTCGACAAGAGGGGTGGAAAAACGAGGCATGAACCGTCCCCGTGCTCTGCTCTCCGTCGTCAAGAAAAAGTCAGCAGGCTTGTGCATCGACCGCGCATGATGCGCGTATTGTCCGCGACGACGGCGACCATATCGAAAGGGAGTCACGAGGACACCGTGACGCTAACCATTTCGCCAATCAACCTTCTAGTACCATCAAGAACACGACTTCAGCATTATTCGTTTGTTGGCCACAGCTAAAATAATATTAACGTTTTTATATGTTTTTATTATTCTAAAAATAAGCTAGCGAAATCGACGTAACAGCAATGAAGCTTGATCTCCCTCTCCTCCATACATGATTACATGTTTAAGTAGGATCTTACCACCATTTAATTGCTACACACAGCTGATCGAGTTCATTCATTCATATATATAGACACAAAAATACACTAGATCTCATCGATACAGTGAAAACTGACGTTGAGTTCACATCAGGGTATCGATCGGATAACTGAGAACAGATCGTTGATGGCATCACTGTCATGGTAGGGGCCTAAAGAACATGATCAACTAGTTAAATAACCCAAAAACACATCCAGTGCTACACACTATATATACTGTACTTGCTCAGCAAGCTTTCTTTTTTGACCAGCTTGCCTGGAGGCTGGAGGCAAAGCATATCCGGTCCTATGCTCTCCACCAACCAAGATCGTGCAACCAGCAATACTTTACAGTTGTACAAGGATAGGATTGCCACTGCTGCGTGCCAATGACTTGGCTAACATAAATATCTCCTACCCTGAATTTTATTTTATTACTAACATGTTCCTTTTGCCAACAATTTCCTACTTCGTCACGATATAAGTCCACTAGGGCCCGTATGACACTAACAATCTATAAACAATATTATCTTAAGTAGAAAGGTTTATGGGTTCCTTGTGATGAACACACCTATCCGGGTTTTAAGTCCTCAACTTGACACGAGTAGTGCTAGTATTTTATAGATTTATTTTACTTATTTTAGGATTTAACGATATTATTTTTTCAGTGGTAGCCAACATCCCCATCTCGATAGTGAGACATCTTTTTTTTTAAAAAAATGCAATAATATTAATAATATCTCAACCTCTCGCTTCAACCGATGCATATAACTGTTTCTTATAGACACCAACACTACAACCAACACGAGAGCAGAACGCACACCAAATAGACACGACTTGCCAAGATCCATGCGCACACACCATAGCTCCAACACTACAACCAACACGAGAGCAGAACGCACACCAAATGGACACGACTTGCCAAGATCCATGCGCACACACCGTAGCTCCTCGCCACAACCATTATAGATTGACATGCATGGGATTCCAAACCGACGCCTCCAAGAAGGAACACGACGCCATCGGTGCCACCAGCCACAAGGTCAAGGCATTACAACTAGGAACAACATGCTGCACAAAGGGGAGAGAGCCGATCAATAGACGCTTCCAAGGAAGAATGTGGCGCCCTAAGGCGGCGGCGTCGAAAGGGAAGGGACACAACTTTTGCCATGACGTCTCAGCCCCATGTGTGGCATTGACCAATGCCCATACTCATGGTGACGGTAGCCACCCATCATCCAAAGATCGGGCCCCATGTAGTAATGCCACACATCGTGGTTACAGTAGAATGTCGTTGTTAGCTCTGCGTCTGTTGTCGTCACTATTGGCTCTCGCTGGTTGCTTCGGGCACTCCCCAGTCTAATCCGCCCAGTTCTGGGAGCCGCCACCGCCTAGGAAGTCCAACTAGCGCGCCTTTGCCAGAGCCCTACGCGCCATCCCCGTACCACTGATGTCCGGCATCGAGCCGCCGCCAGCCCTAAGGAGACCGGAACCCAAGACCGGAGACTTCGACGGGGAGCAGGCACCTCCACCTCCACCGAGCCTATATGTGTGGCTCTCTCCACGCCTGCACCGAGCCTATGCGTGTGTGACAGCCTAGAGGTTGACCGCCGGTCTTTCCCCTCCGACGCCTTCACCGCACAAGCACATAAGTCGACACCGGCGGCCTCGATGGCGACTAGACACTTGCACTTCCACCGAGCCTCCATACACGGCTCCTCCATGCTTCGCCAAATCTTGGCCCTAGGGAGTGTCGCCACCTTGCTACACGACCAGCCGCTGCACTAGCACGTGCGAGCCAAGACGCCCGGTCGCTCTGAGGCGACCAGCTGGGCGGCCGCCGCCACCAAAGACGCAGGCGGAGCCCGGCCACCTTTGCTGGATCTAGCCACGGGATAACCGCATCCGGTTGGGCGGCCCCGCATCCACCACACCTTTACGCCGGAGAAGGTCGTCGCCACCCTCCGCTGAGCTTCACGTCTCCCTAGAAAACAGGTCCTAGAGAGGGCGAGATCCCCGCCGCCGCCCTTTTTTGGAGCCTCACGGCCTCCGAGTGCTGCAGCAGCTGCGAGGCGCAGAGTGAGACGGGTAGGGGCGGAGTGGCGGCTAGGCGTCGGTTGCCGCCTGTTACGGTCCTACGAAGAGTGACGCAGGGGCCAATCAGTTTAGGTGTGAGATGACTTCGTCAATCTCATGATTTATGGGTCTACCCCAGTTTTCTAGAGGTCCTCGTAGTGGTAGAGTGTTTATATGTACGTTTATATGTATTGTCATAAAAATGTATTGTGAAAATATGTTTCATAATAAACCTAATAATATAAATATTATTTTTCCAATCTATACAAAATTTTAAATTTTTAAATGCTGCGCTAGGCAAAAGACTGTCCTAATGGAGGAATTAGTGGATAGGGACGTGTCCATGGAAAGACGACAGTTGAGGATTTCCCGCGGATAAGGTTGTCACCATCTTTGACGCCAAATTTTTTCACCAGTTTACTACTGGCTCAAGGCTGTTGGGCAGAACAAATATATAATGCATGCAAGAGCTTGCAACTGGTTCAAAGCTGTAGTAGTAGATAAACATTAGCAATCGACTTCTATCAGTTGTAGAGCCTAGGAAGAAATTTAAAACAAAGATAAAAAATCATTAACATATAGTTAGAAAAACAAAGGAAATTAAGATTACTCTCCTGCCCTGATTGTTCATAGTCGCCGCGAACGGCCGACCACCCTCCTCTTCGCCGCCTCTCTTTGTCGAATAGATCTACTTAATAGTTCTCCGAGGCATCCTCGGAGGTAGATTGGTTCGGAGGGGTGTGCGAAATTGAAATCTAGACGGGAGTTCATAGATGCAAGACACCGGATGTATCCAGGTTCAGACCGTTGGCGTGACGTAAAACCCTACGCCGTGCACTCTGTTTTTACCGATGATGGTTCAGATAGTCGAATGAGGGAGGTCCCTACCGCCTTATATAGACGGGGCGTAGGGTTACAGAAAGAAACTACGAGGTCGTTAGGATACAATCTGTTACATGATTTCCGACTGCCCTCCTCGCCTCTCGACCCGCCTAGCTAGCCACCGTCCTCATTGCCGTCGGGCACACGGGCATGCCACGGGTAGGGTTTAGCTGTTATGCTTCCTCGGCTGCCGACTGCTCTCCTCGCCTCTCACCCTGGCTGGCCATCGTCCTCATTGCCGTCGGGCACACGGGCATGCCCACGGGCGAGCCTTGCCCACAGATAGCGGGCACGGGCACAGATTGTTGCTACTCGTGGCAGGTGGTGGGCGCGGGCGCGGTTGCCATCTTTAATCTGAGGATCCTTTTTCAGCACACATAATCCAAGAATCCAGTGTCTGTTTGCACTCAGTTTGGTGACGACCAGATCAACTTTAATTGTTGTTCGTAATGCAGGGGTTTTAGCTCCAAACTGGTTCTTTTCTCATCTATCGACTCAAACAAAGGAATGTCATTGGAGGAAGGTAACAACATGCTGCTGCTTTTACATGCTACCATCTACTTGTAGATTCAATGGAGTGTTCATCTTTATTTACGTCTCATAAAGCACACAACTTGCTACGTCGACTATGATGATTGGGAATCATTGGGCAACCATGCCAGCTGGTGCAGGGCAGCAGCAGGCAGATGGATAAGAGTATCGATCAGTTTGACGCCCCTAGATCACATACACGGATCGAGTAGAACAGTTCGGTTCCTCAGCAGTCTTCTTAAATGCGTCGACTGATGAGAGGATAAAGGGCGGGTGAAACTGCTTCGCGTACTGCGTTTTTTCTTAGAGCTACTGCTACAGCTACCGCTGATTTCCGGCTATTATTGGCTTTCCATAAGGTGACTGGCACTTCTATAGAGTATGCATAGCAAAAGATTCAGAAGAAAGTCAAAAGTCTTTTTATCTTTATTTTTTTCCCAAACTGAAGTCATTAACTTGACACAAACACAACATTTAACTGATAACGAAGTAATAGGGTGGGGTGATTATTAGTGGAGGCGGGTTGATCCAGTACCATGAGCAAACCAAATCCTACGTTGACATTTGTTTGTCTCAGTATAATGAAGGTATTACTATACCTTCAAACTACAACACATATACATATGCTCATAAACACACGTGAAGCGAAACTAGAACAAATTAGAGGGACTAGACTTACCCACATGGACACATAATATATGTCATATAGAGGGTGCATACATGATGAAAATTTATATATAATAATACTCTACGTAGCTCTGCCCCTTACTAGAGATCTTTGTAAGTTCTCAAACATTTGATATAAACCATGAAGTACTAGAGATAAATCATAGTGAAAATTGCAAGATATATATAAGGTAAAGTGTTATCCCAGAACACAACGAACTTGTTGTCTTGGACAGAACGCTGTCGAGCTACTCTCAATCCAATGGGTGTGCAACTCTCTGCGTGCATTCTTTCACTCCATCCGATCATATCAAGCCAAATACCCTTTCACAGTGCACAATACACAACAAAAAGCTGAGCGTTAAACACAAGGTTCTGGGTGAAAAGGGATATGCGATTCGAGTAAGTGCACATAAACACGTCTTACGAGTCAGGATTCTGATGAGATATCACTCCCAAGTGTTTCCGGGCTTCTACTCTCGACCTATTGCTCAAAATTTGATATTGGCAAAGTTTGATATTGAAAAATTTTATTTCAAAATGGAGGTAGTACGAAACTAGATGTTTCTCATAGTACAAGTATCTTTCACAGATATCCTATTCAAAAGCAACTCGTTGTGCAAAGCCATTGAAGTTTGTGCATATGTCAACTTCGGGAGAGGAGGGGTGGGGAAATTAACCCTAAATTTCGAAGGTGGTGGATCAAGTTGCAAGGACTTTTGATTTATCCACCCAATCAACTTATACTCACATACAAAAAAAGCAATTGCAGTAGAAAATAATTAGTAATAACGTCGTTTCCCTGGTCATGACAAATGTGTTTATGGGTATTATTGAGGTCTTGATAGTAACTGCTTGGTCACCTATCCACGGTCTATTACGTACACTAAAACCGCCCGGTAACAATTAATCAAGTTGTTTCCAGACGGATGTTGAAACCCTAGCGAAAGTAGGAGAATATATTTCAGGAAAGTTCTAAATTATTTCGCTAGGGATGTTGAATCCCCCTGGCGAAAAGTAGAAGAATATATTTCATGGAAAGTTCTAAACTATTTCAGGGATATAACCCTAGTTTTTCAAACCGGACCGAGATCGAACCGTGAACGTCTCGTTCACGGTTTTAAATGGTTCAACCGTTTAGACCGCCCGGTACAAAAAGGTTCAAATAGATTGCTATCTAACCCTAAGACACAAACAAAGTTGCATCCCAGTGGTTGTTTCGGTACATTGTGAAGGTGAGGTTGGGAGTTCGAAACCCTTGCGTGCTCATTAAGCCCTTTTTTCACTATTTATCCACATTTCTCCACTCCTCCCACGTGACTAGCCTCCATGCGCCGGCTCCAGCGGTCCAATTTCCGGTTATTTGATCGGTTTTTCACCTGTTTTATGAGAAAACCGCCGGTTTGACGCCGGTTCAATTGCATACCGATCTTTTATCTGAACTAAAACCGGCTAGGCCTCTCGGTTCGGTCTTTTTACGGTCGAACCGCCCGGCCGGTTCGGTTCGAAAAATTAGGGATATAACTTGAGCCAGCAATTAATATGCCGTTGACTTTGACTTTCTAAATTATCTATCTAACTATTTCATTTCAGGATATAACTTGAGCATAACTTTGACTTTTTATTTTTATTAAAGTGTTTATTGAAAAGTGATAAAAAGTTGTTTTGGACATAACTATTTTTCTAACAGTTGGTTCATCCACAAACATCGTTTAAAACACGTTAGGAGCTTAAAAATGAAGTGGCATAAAGAAACGAAAAGGGTGGCTCGATTAGATCTCGTGTGTCGTGTGATCGTCCGGCAACATCGATTTCGATAAGGAGCGAGATTAGACCAAATTGGTGAAAGTGACAACCATGGACAGATGAGAACACGAATTTCATAGGTTTGAAAAGAAGCAAGAGGGTTAGTTTATTTAACTAGGCTAGCCTTAAAAAGCTGGGCGCACCTCTCTCTCTCTCTTAAAGCCACTAGGCCTCCTCTTGCAACTGAGAAATTTGTAAGCATGATTATACTGTTTACCCCCCCCCCCCAAAGAGTTGTATTGTTTCTTCAAAATTATTGTAATGAAACAGAAAGGACGTTACATATTGCAGTTGAAGCAAGTGGAGTTATTTATCTAATTGTCAAGCTAAGTCCATTGAAAACATTTATTACATTTAAAAAAACAAAGAAAAATGTGTTGATGCGAATTCTAGTCACAAACCAGGAAATGCTTGATTGCTTGAGTCATTGGACGCCTACGTTGTATTGTGTATATTTAATATTCATAGATAAATCCTCAAACATACAGATATCGATCTAGCTTATATTCCTAGGTTATGGGTTATCGAATCCATAAGGAATGTGAGTGTTTTACCTAAAGTTATGGTCCATCCAAGGACTACAAGATAAATGATAGATGTGGTTAGAGAGTATTATTACTATGGGTTATGAACCTAACTACCTAAATTTTGGTAAGACTCCTAGTTCGTTACTACGGGCATCGGCTTTAACCTAGTTTTAGCGAAGCCATTTTGGGTCTATAACACTACTACGCACCTAAACGTGGAGGATTACAAATGACAGACGAGCCATCACCACTTGTTGCGTACCACTACATTCCATGGAGCACACATGATATAAGGTTAACTGATAGCTAGGCACCACATCTAAGCTATAGATTATGACTTTAGTCTCCTTCTTTAGACTAAAGCACTCGATTAAGAGCAAATACCTTGGGCACTTATCAAGATACACATTTAATGATCCTTCTAAACATTGAAACACACAGACAACTTGTTGCACAAGCAGTAAAGAATCACTAGAGGCTTCAACATGTTTCACTTCTATGGATTGTAGAATTTTAGAGCTGAACAACAAAGCTTCATATTTGGCTTGATTGTTAGTGCAAAAACAATCAAATCAACTTGAGGTTTTCAAACCAACACTATTGGGTGAAACGATCGCCACACCAATGCCTTGACATTCTTTGCAAGCCAATTTATTGGAATAAAGCTTCTACAGGCCAAAAGTAACATAGCTAATTTCATATTCAAAATTAACTCATCGCTCAACAAAACAATCATAAAAAATCTGGCCTTGTAATGTTTTCAAAGGTTTCGAAGGCCGAATCATATCATATTCAAGTAATGTTTATAGTCATTTGCTAATCGGTCTGCTAAGGAATGGCTGATATAACGTGTTAAATGCCATCGTCCTAGCAAGCAACCCACAAGTACTAGATAAAATATAATGTCTCAATTTAGTACACACGTAGTATAACAATATGCACAATTTTTCAACATGGGCATATCTTGTATTGGAATCAAAAGAAACATTGACCAATATAAATGATAACATACGCTTTTCCTTCATCTTCTTGAGTTAAACCAACATCGATTATGGCTTCAACGGTCGTATAACCCTTTTGTTTTGAGGTTTAGTGCTAACCTATAATATAGAGAAGTAAAAGGTGCTCATGGAGACGTTTTTTCCCTCGCAGAAGAATGAAAATACTAGCTAGTGATAAGGTATAATTAACTAACCATGTTGTTGATTCTAATTAAGCTAGACAAAGATGTAATAAAAAGAACAGTGGTTAGGGCAGGCAGATTAATTCAAGACAAGTGTCTCTTTCCCCTTCCTTGTTAATTTAAGACTATTGTTTCTTTCCCCTTTCTTCCGGTGCACGATCCATCATGCTGTTATCTTTTCACAAATAACCCATAGGAATAACAATAACCACACACGATAACACAATATATCTCACTGGCACTCTGATATGTCACATGTAAGTGCTACATCAGCAATTCATAGATGTTCATATGTGCCACGTAGGCATGTGTAAGTTATCGGAAATTTTTGAAGGTTAGGGTACTGATTTGCTTTGACGACTTTAATCTCTGTTTTCTAAGAATCCTGGTACATAATATGTCGTGATCATAAACATAAGACCAGACCAGAATTTCACATAAAACACGTAACTCTCCCTGCCCACATGATTCATCAGTTTGATTCTGACCAACAGTAGCTGGATTAGCACTTTGATTTTGACCAAACAGTAGATGGATTACTTGCCTAAACATGGTACCACAGAAACTGTCAGGATATGCAGAAAGGAAACAGCTACCATCACTCATGATGTAAACCATCAGATCAAATAGATTGTCCCCAAGGGCCCCATATTCTAGAAGCCCAAGTTATGCTATTGAAAATTCGTTCCTCTAGCAGTTCCGGTTTGACCATTCCGTTGAGTTTGTTTTTTTTTAGAAAAGAAAATATATTAATATCCAATTTCTGCATCGACTGATGCATATGGTTGTCAGGCGAGTTAGGTTTATTTTTTGGGCAACCACAAGATACAGATCGAAGCCAACATCAGGTCTCAGATCAGCACCTAACCTGTACAGCGAGACACGATTGACGTGGTGTCATGAACCAAATTAGATGGGCCTCAATAGGGGCAACGCCACCAGCCCAAGAGAGCTTGTGCGCGCAAGACAGGTGGCCCCGTGGCGCCGCCGCCGCCGTCATCATCATCAGCTTCATCATTAACTAATTGATATTTAGGGAATAAATATCAGAATAAAATAGGGAATAAATAGATTGCTTGTAAAAGAGGAATTCCAATCTATAAGGAAACCTCTAGATCTTTCTTAGCATGCAAGTCTCCCTCGACTATAAATACAAGGGATATGTAGCCGCTTGAATCTTAAGCGAGAAAAATTAAAAGGGTAGCTCCCTAAACAGCTTATCTCTCCAGCTCTCTCTCTCTCTTTTGCCCGCAGCCGCCGCCGCCATCATCGCCAGCCCCCGCCGCCGCCGCTCGCCGACGCTGCCGCCCACGGCGCGGCCGCGCCTCGCCCGTCGTCATCGCCACCCCCCCCACTCCTCTCCCGATCTTCAATTGGGTGTCAATTTCGGCCCAATCTGGCCGAATCGGCGGTAGTATCCGGAGACCGGACAATCCAATGGCACAGCCTCGGGACAATCCATCACGGCGAACGTCAACGAGGATCATCGACGAGTACATCGCAGCGGCTATGGAGGCAAAATTAGCCTCATCATCATCGAATAAGCACGCCAACCTGCCCGACGTGCGCGCCTCCGACATCATCCCCGCCATCGCCGCCGCCCCTACCACGGCGCCACCGACGGCGGCGTCGCTCCCACGGATCCGTCTCACGCACCCCCTCAAGATCGATGATGCTACAATCAACGAGCGCGCCTACCCCCAAGGATGCACCGCCATCGTCGAGTCCGGTCGATCGAAACGAGGCCACCACGCACGCGTCCACCGCCGCCGACGAAAAAGCCTACCCAACTAGGCCAACATCGTGCGACTCGGCCAACGGTCCGTATAAGTTCTCGACAACACCAACACCGTCATCTCGACATCGGTACCATCGAACGCCAACGTCACTATGGGCGACAAGACGACGTCACCGACGCCGACATCGACGTCGGCGCTGGCATCGACATCGACGTCGCGGGCTTTGACATCCTCGGGCGACACCGGCACCAAGGACACCAACGGCAACGACGCCCCTTCCAAGGGCGCCACCCTCGACCACGACGTCCTCGACATCGCCATGCCTACCATCAACGACAACGACGTCACCCACACGGGTGCCGCCAACGGAGGGTACAACGATACCTCCCCGGCGCGCCAGCAACATCGACAACGACGCTACCATGGGCGCCATGATCGTCAACGAGGTCCTCAAGGACGCCAGTGCAGATGACGACCCTCCCATTGGCGCCAACGACGTCACCCCTGACGTCCTCGTCCTCACCATGTCGATCATCGACAACATCAGCCCAAATGACGACGACTCCAAAGACCAACACCACTAATGTCAACCTCAACATGTTTGAACATCAATGACGCCATCCCGGACACCTCGCGCCAACGCCGATGACAACGATGCCCCCAAGGGCGTTGCCAATGGCAAAGACGCCCCTCCCACGGGCGACAATGCCGTCCACGACGTCAACAACAATGACATCCATGACAACGGCGCACAGAAGGCAACCCCATCAGCACCTCGCCAACGGAATATCAGCTCTACCAAAGATATGAGGTATGCCGCTATCCACCTAACAATAGCGGTGCTTCTCCGGTTCATCCGTATGCCAAGCCGTGCACCGCGGAGAGGACGAGAGATACCGCACACGGTGTCTCCCTTGCGGCTTCAAGCAATCTATCTACGGCGACCTCATCAGCAACATAGCGCCAACAGGACTGCACGAGGACCAGTACGACTACGTTTACGCTTCCAAGTTCGCCAACGGCCTCTACACCATACCGGGGAGGCCATACAGCGAGGGCGCCCGCTCAATGGACGACGCGATGCAACTTCTTGCACGCTTCACGCCCCCCGCCCGCTATGTTCGTCACACGCGGCTCGTCGATAGCCGGCGGACACGACACCGGGACAACTTGGCTATGACGGCAAAGGCGACTCGAGGGCCGATCCATCGGCTCCCTCGTTCCTCGATGACATCTACGGTCGATGCGACTACGCCAACAAGCCGTGGGCTGCAATGCACCAGGGGGCGCCCTACACGAGGAGCATGTCGATCCACCTCGCCCAAGTGTTCAACGCTTCCATCTTCACAAGTCTCGAGTTGTGAGCTTCACCGACGACGACAAGAGGTACATGCCACCCACATCAACCCCTCCCCTCGTCGACCTCGTCAAAATCTCGGAGGCTCGTTCCACCTCAACTTGCTACATCAACGGATCATGAGCTACACGACACGCCGGAACCAACATGCTCCGTGCGGGAGCACCGGTTTAGGCGACACTCGCGGTGATTGGCGTCCACCTTCCGATGACTTTGCTATTCGTGCGGGCTTCCCGACAAGCAACCGGTTTCTTTGAAGGAGCCAATCATCTTCCTCGACAACCACCACTACCACGCCTCAAAATTGTCCAAGGTACTATGGGATGTACTTTCGAACCAGGTGGGATAAGTTTGCACACACTTGAGGTTGGCTTTCACTCCTCGACGTACTTTCGGCACCGATGCAACCACCTCCGAGAGAGCAAGGAATTCCATTCATTAAACCAGCTTCAACAAAGGTCCGCATCTTCATCTTCGCCCAGCTCATTCCCCCGACACAAGTGGATGCAACAATCTTCAGGCCGTGCTACTTCAATCGCGCCATCAACAACGACGGCCGTCTGTGAGAACCACAGCGAGGGAGGACGCTACTGTTCGAAAAGGGGGGAAAGATGTCATGAACCAAATTAGATAGGCCTCAATAGGGGCAATGCCACCAGCCCAAGAGGGCTTGTGCGCAAGACGCGGTGGCCCCGTGGCCGGCGCCGCCCAGCCGTCATCATCATCGCCTTCGTCATTAAGTAATAGATATTTAGGGAATAAATATCGAGAATAAAATAGGGAATAAATAGATTGCTCATAAAAGAGGAATTCCAATCTATAAGGAAACCTCTAGATCTTTCTTAGCATGCAAGTCTCCCTTGGACTATAAATACAAGGGATATGTAGCCGCTTGAATCTTAAGCGAAAAATTAAAAGGGTAGCTCCCTAAACGGCTTATCTCTCCAGCTCTCTCTCTCTTTGCCCGCAGCCGCCCGCGCCATCATCGCCGCGCCGCCCGGCCGCCGCCGACGCCGCCCGCCCACCGCGCCACGCCGCCGCCTCGCCGTCGTCATCGCCACCCCCTTCCTCCTCTCCCGATCTTCAATTGGGTGTCAATTTCGCCCAATCTAGCCGAAATCCGACACGTGGAATGCGTGAATGCTATAGCAGCAGGATTGAAGGTTAAAGACCAAACCAAATATCAACATCTACATCATGACACAACAGGATATGATAAGATTGAAAACAGCTCTGATAACGCTGTCCAAATTAAAAACTATAAGTGGTAAGCAGTAGTGATCTCTGTGAAAATTAAAGGGAACAGAATATGAGGCAGATGAAAAGCCAAAGAAGAATTTGGCAGCAGCAGCGTCGTAAACAGATCCTAAGAAAAAAGATGAGACGTAACAGTTACAAGATCTGCCACTAGTGTTCCTTTCATGCTTTTTTACCTGATCAAAATATCTCTGCAGTGCCACATGACCATAAAATCAACCTGACAAGAGCAAAAGTACATTACAAAACATCATGCCACTACCAAAGATTGACACAATCCTAAAACATAGGGGAGATAAATTTTGTTATTCACTTGGTATAGTAGTTAACACCGACTCTTTTTTGTTTATCATCCTTTGGCAGTGCAATCGCTTTTTGTTTATTTTATACAAGATTCATCATTCCCCACTTCAAGTCGTCGAGTGAATGTATCGACTATCACCTGACCTGGTAAACCTTGCAATGCCACTACATCATCAGAAGGACAAATTATCCTTTAACTCTGCTTAACCGTGAAGCTCCCTAATAACTTGAAGTAGATTCAGACACTATCACACGATAACTGGCTTTCTTCATACACCAAATACTGTGTCCTGACTAGGCATTTTAGTGCTCAACAGTGAGATCCACAAAATTTGGTCCATCCTCATGAGTCAGGAAAGCAACAAGCAGCAGCTCAGTCTTATTTCTGAACTCTGAAGAAACAAGCAATTGAAGGCACAAGAATCCGTCAGTTATGGATCGGTGCAAGGACAGACTGGTCGCATCGGTCAATTATGTACCTTAATTAACACTGCTGCTGGATGCTTCTGGCTACTTTCAGATTCCAAATATGCGTCCATGTACATGATGTACGCTGAATTATTGCTGTGGTACTGCAACTACACCGGCAGATGCAGGTGTCACCTGATGAGTGCACAAGGTTTTGCAGCCGTTGGGAGGTCCAAAGAGAACATGTCCGTCACTTTCGGAGCAAAGAAAGAGACCGCTGCGTCATGTTCATGCGTCAGTGATCCCGGTCCGTCCATCTGTGGCACATTTAGAAGGCAACATGTTCCCCAGTCACCCGGTGAGATTGGAAGTGCCACATTTAATAAAGAGTAAATTGGTTGTGGAGAAAACCCGGCCTCACGCTATCCACGTCAGCGGAATTATTTTGGGCCGTTCGATTCTCAATCCAACGGTGGAGCTGCCTCCTCTACCTCATATATATATCAGCTGGAACCCTAATCCTGCCCCTGCCTCTCCCAGCCATAACCGCCTTCTCCCTCTCCCTCCTCTCTCCCTCTGGCGTGGCGGCGCGGCCGGGAGCACGGGCGGCGCTGCCAGCGGCGGCGCTGGTGGGGCGGGGCGGCGGGCGGGCGAGCGGCGGGGCGGGCGGCGCTGGCACGGCGCTGCCGGCGGCGGCCGGCCCGGCGCGCAGTGACCCCCCTCCCTTCTCCTCTCTCTCTCTCCACGTCTGCTAGCCATGTGACCCCATAGCCGGATCCGGCCGTCCTGCCATCCGATCTGTGCAGAGCACCGGACACGAAGCCGTTGGAGGGGAGTCAGTGGCATGGTGGGGTGGCTCGGCCGCACAAGGCCGCCGTCTGTCCGCAGCGGCACGTCTACAACATGGTGAGTCATCGCCTCCTTCTCTCCCAACTCTTCCCCCTACGTACGTGTGCTGCACTGGGAGGCATGGGTTCTAAGTTCCCCAATTTTGCATATACATGGACCTCAGTTTTATGATTGGTGACTGATTTTTTTTCCAGCAAGATGTAAAATACGTGTGCTGCAGTGGGAGACATGGGTTCTAATTTCCCCAATTTTGCATATACATGGACCTCACTTCTATGATTCGTGACTGTTTTTTTTTTTGTTTTTTGTCCAGCAAGATGTGAACTGCATCCCATGTGCTCGATGGAATGCCCATATGAGATGTGGTAATACATACTATCATTTTTATAGCCTGCATTTCATCTGCAGAGGTAGCTGGAAGCTACTCCAACAAAGGTGTATAGTTTTCCAAATCTGAACTCTAAATTACTCAAGAAATTATTTATTTGCAGATCATCTTCTAGCTGTGGATATGCTGGAAGCCATCTTACAATGGTTAGTTGCAGTGATTGGAACCATGGGACAGCTCTTTCATCCTCTTCCATATATTGTTTTGGTAAGGTAGACTTGATTAATTGGCATCGTTCACTTTCTAAGTCTAATATATCATATGTGCACGATGAGATTATTTCTCCCATAATGGAGTGAATGAATAATGCCAGTATACATGGAATGGATATTCTAGCTACATGGTAATTTTGTTGTTGTGTTGAAATAAATTGGTTGCTCTATCGTCCACCCTTGAGTTTTGTTTGATTCTTGATCAAAAGCTTTCTTTTGAACTGTAGGCTAAATTCTGTAAGCCCCAGCTACACTCGGCTGCACGAGGCCGCTGCCTGTCCGCAGCGGCACATCTGCAGCATGGTGAGTAAACATCAAGGTGTTTTCCTTCTATACCACTATGCTGTTTTTATCCATATATATAAAGCCTTGATTTTTCAGTGTGATACGGTTTCAGATCATAGTTTAAAGGTGTTTTCCTTGTACCATTGTGCTAAATTTTGATGGCTTCAGCATGTTCTTTTTGCTACTACATTGCTAAATCTGGGTTTCTGTAATGGTTGTAAGCACCTATGATGCTTCTTGATGGCATGTTATGTCCAATTCTTCTTTTCCTAGCCTTTTAGTCTAATGGTTCTTTTTGTTAGGTTCTTATCAGTTGGAACCCTCGTGCATTAAAATAAAATACCTTCTGATCTGTTGTCGGTGCCCTGAGAAAATTAGCTCTGAAGTTTCAGTGGTGTTGGCAATAACAATGCCTGTAGATGAGGCAGTCAGATCAAGGTACCATTCATGTTCCCTCTTTCTATCTAATTGACACAGGTACAAGCTAAGATTACTATGTTAATTGCTGGAAGAAAAAAATGTTTCTTTGTTAACTGCCAGTATATAGATTTATAGTTGCCCATGTTTGCAAGATAAACACAAATCTTGTATTGATTCTCTTAATTTATATGCAGGGATGAACTTCACAAGACCAAGCACTCCAATGCTTTCTAGAATGAAACAAAGAGCTCAACCTCTGCAGTTCCTGTTAGAAAGAACTGAATTAATGGTATGCATTTGGTTCCATATCATCTCCCCCTTTCTTTGCTAACAAATTTGTTGATTGTCTTTTCTATTTCATTCGGTTCTATAGCTGGTTGATTCATCTTGTGCGGTGCTCTCTTAATCTCGGATGATTCAGCAAGGTTTCTATGTTCCTTCGTGCTTGATTTGTCAAAATAATTTAATTCCTTATATTTTTCTGATTACAGGTCAGGCTGATTCGTTGGCTCATGAGTCTTGCTGCATTGCGAACCACAGGAACACACACTGCAAAGATGGTATATGGTTCCTAACCTTTTCTTTGGCTCCTGAGTCTTGCAAAGATGTTATATTGATTTGTTGGCTCATGAGTCTTGCAAAGCATTGTTTCATGCCAATGATAACTATCCTATTGATCCATATGTTGCTCCATGGAACCTGCGCCTGAGGCTTCTCCTACATCCGAAGTCCTTTTTGCCACACAATTTAAGCCTATACATCACTCCTTATCTGTCAGACCTGGAAAACGTAAAATCCAAAAAAAAGTTCAGCACAGACCAATCAGAATATAATTATACATTTATGTTCCCTCTTTCTAGCTATCTGATTGAAACAGATACAAGCTAAGATTACTGTGACCGTTCTCTGAATGGTTTTCTGAGAAAAAAACTCTGAAAGAGCTTGTGCTGAACCACTGATTTTAGGAAGGGAAGTGATATAGTTTATGGCTGATTCTTGGAAGCATGAGCTTTTTTTAGTTGTCGACTATGGTTCAGTGACCCTTCAGCTTTCCAAAGGTGTTGGCTTCTTGTGATTGTTTTACACACATGGTATTTTCTATAAAAGGTGTGGGCTCAAGAAGCGACCAAGATCTAGACCAAGTATCTCCTGCTACTTACTATAACCTTACCTTGGCCAGTTAAATCGCAAGCAAACATATATATAGTTCTGATGGTCATAAATCATTGAGAGGGAAAGATTAATGATTCCTCTTATCATGCACCAAAGTAATGTAAAGACTACTAGATCGTGATCTATTTGAGGAACCATATATTTGGAGTTCTGTTGAAGGTTGGTCCTTCCTTTGTCATGCAAGGGCAATGCAGATGAAGCCATTGGGATTTTTGAACAATCTGATCTGGATGGAGGATCAGGTAAACTCTGAGGCCATGGCTTGGGTTTATTCAATTTTTGTAAGCATTCTCCGGGAACATCTAGGAATGCGTGATTAGTCCTGATCTGGTAATTCAACATATTTGTCCATCTACCCATCTTACCATACTTTTATACTAATTGGATATTTAATGATGAAATCGATTTGAGTTACTATACATATATGCTGACCAAAAGAATGCCAATCCCTGCACGAGCAAGCTGGCTCTTCTTGTGCAACTACTATATGTTGTCCCATGTTGAGGGTACCAGTTGCTCGAGTTCCATGGATCAACACAACAACTTTTTGAAACTGAATGTTAGGCTATTTTCAGGTTTCAGTAAACCAATGAACCAGTTGCCATGTGAATGATGATTTATGAATGACATTTGCTTTCCAATATATAGTTAAAGTTATTCACATGTATTCTGGTGCACCTGGTTCTGGTACAAGGGGTTTGATTGTGACGTATCCAAATCTCTGTTTGTTCAACCTTTTTTTACGGTGTATTAAAACTCTACCTTAGCCATGCTATTCAATTTTTCTTTTCAGATTATTCTCGCAGACATGAGAAAAATGTTGGCAAAAAAAATTCAGCATATGATTATTTTTCTGAATCCATGTTGAATGCTATTTTTGTGAAACAAACTAAATTGAATAAACTGTATGCTTCAAATCAGATTCTTGGTTTGTACCTCGATATATTTCTATTTATTGCTTAATTTATAGAATTATAGGTCAGACATCAACAAAAGAATTGAGTGTTAGCCTGCTGTTTTATATTACTAACATATCATAGCCATTGTTCTCTTATACATAGGCACTGAAGCATATGGCTGGCCAAGATATTATGGCAGCATCTTCATCAACAAGCGTTCAAACACGCACCGGCAACAAAGCTAGAGGCTATTGTCCCCAGTGAGCAGCTTTGAGTCAGATCGAAGTTGGAAACTTCATTAGCGGCGCTAGAGATCAGAGGCACCACAGAAACTAATGCCAATTTTCTACTCTGACTTTTACTATGTGAAGTATGTTGTGGTGTGCCATCTCATAATAAACTGCCTCCTTCGTGTTTTATCCTAAGATTGTTTTGTTTAAAATTATGTACTATTTGGATAATTACCGTCCCATTGTGGGGCTGTTTCTAATGTAAGAAATTGGATGCCCTCTATATCTCATGTCTGAACCTGTCATTCATTCTTTGTTAGCATGCTGTGGCCATGACTCGGCGCGCATGGGCGCACGCAAATCACTAGTCTTCCAATGGTTTTCAGTCCCTTTCCGGGTCAGGTAAAGCGATCGTCTGTGAATCAAATAATCAATGCAAAAATCAGTTCTTGTATTTCACTTTCAAGAGGATCTGATCTAGTGCTGCGCTGGTAAACCTGTTAGTCTACAATGTTCTCACAGTAATGGAGCATAGGTCCATGTGACTGCTTTCTGGACAGAAGTTATCTTAATCCTGAAGTTATCAGAGGTATCAAATTCTATCAAGGCTATCAACCACAAAACACACCAGAATTCGATGACAAGATATCGAGGACGGTAGGATATGCATGATGCTGCTAAAGTGGGAAGGACTGGGATGTAGTGCAGTGACTGCCTACCTTGAGAAAGAAAAATTGTCGTGATGCTCAATGTCTGCATCCCACGGTGAAGCTGCTTTCAGTCGGCATCACTAGTACCATCAAGCACAATCTGTTCATGACACCTAGCACACCAGGAATTGATCACAGAACAAGATTAATACAGGTAGTTCATCATGCTATTGAGATCGGACCAGTCTAAAGCCTTCTGCCAAGCTAATAATAGTACGATGAAACACTTTGTTACTGTTGTACAGTCTACGCTAGTACAGTTTCTTTGGTACCATCTGATTAAACAACTGTTGATAAAGAGCAAATAGACGAGAATGGTAGTTAAAAGTACTGATAGATTGCTACTATTTTCATAAAAAATCTTAAGCATAAAGTTAAAGAGGGTATCAGGACACGCCCACCAGACAAAACTGTAACAACTGCCTCTGTGTTATCAAATAAATGAAGAGAGACCCCATCTAATAATTTATCTACGGAGACAGACCATCTAGTTAGATCCAAACCATGCAATGAACAAACAAGACATAACTCCTTGATAACCGGGGGCGTCATAACAGGTGTACGGAAAAACATAAGCAGCAGTCTGATCATATTGCTTGTCATTATCCTCAGTGCAGTGCTTTTGACATAAAAGTCTCTCCAAACGCCATGTTCCCTACACTTGTATCACCTTTATTTGCTCGCTTTATCGTGTTACCTTGTATGCCAGTGGCAACGTGTGGCATGTGCACCAAGGCTACAAGCAATAAGGAATAACATAAATTACTTTTCATTCAGAATGGCATATGTTATTTTCCTGTTCTTGTTTCAAAACAGAGAACCATAGATACTGTTATCACCTGATAACCCGTGGAACTGAACACCTTATGGACATGCTCACATGGTACTCCTCCTACAATAAATACAAGTCCATCTAGGTTTGTCCTAAGTCAAATTTTTTTTAACTTCTACCAGTAATAATGTCTAAAAAAAAAAGGAATATATTGTCTGAAATGAAAATAATTATATGTTATTTTCCTGTTCTTGTTTCAAAACAGAGAACCATAGCTACTGTTATCAGTTGATAACCCGTGGAACTGAACCCCTTTCAGTCATGCTCACATGGTAATTCCTCTTACAACAAATACAAGTCCATCTAGGTTTGTCCTAAGTCAAACTTTTTTTAACTTTTACCAGTAATAATGTCTAAAAAAGGAAAATATTGTCTGAAATGAAAATAATTATATATGATGAAAGCTTTTCATAGTGAATCTAATAAAGTGTTGTGTTGTTAATCTATATAAATTTTGGATACAATAGTTGAAGCCCAAAACTATTCACCTATGAAAAATCTAGATGGACACATATTTGCAATTCGGACAAGTATATCTTAATTTGATCAAAACCTAAAGGGGAATGAGAAGACCACAAACCCTTTGTTGGATAGATGACTCATATACTTCTTATTTATCAGTTCATCAGAAGGATTTTCGGATTACCAAAAATTACAAGACCAAACTTCCCATGTGATCCTACATAAGAGGCATGAGATTCCAGTAAGTCAGCTACAAAGTTTCAGTTAACCTGCTATTCTATTTATAGTTAGGGTCTACCTACAGCATGCCTATGAGTCTATGACCATGGCATTGAACGAAAATTGGAATGCAGATCCCTACATATTCCAAAATTCTGTTGAATTAAGCGGTTCGGTCACTGTAAACCTGCAAGTTGCAACTAATCCGCGCTCCATTCACCGTCCATGGAGCAGACAAGAACGAACGTCCGCACATCAGCAATCGCCGCAAGGGTAAGAAGTGAAGGAGAACTAGAAAGGAATCGCACGCACCTCGCAAGCCGCTGCACAGCACGCAGTGTATGTGCTCGGCTTGCCCATTGGCTCCATTGGCGCGCGGCGCGGCGCGGCGCTAAGCATGGACGGAGGCAGCCTGCCAGCCAGCAGCAAGAGCAAAACGAAAGCCGAGTGGACTGAGGAAAGGTGAGCGGCGGCGCTGCGATGGCCTTTTTGGCCTTCCGGGCCTACCCTAAGGAGTACTGGGCCTTCTCCATGGTTGATGATGGGCTTATTTACACAGGAGGTATACAACAGCACAAAACAGTTCGACACAACTAGTCCAGCCCATTTCAGTCCACTGGGAAACAAAGAAGCCCATAAACAAGAACGTTTTTTTTTCTTTTTTGACCATTACCAAGAGTGTTAGTCTGTCACCGTCTAACACGCACTAGAATCCTGCCTAAGTAGGATTTCAAGGGCCCAGGATTAGGAAACGGAGCAGCTCAAAAATAATTGTTTTTCTGGACAGGATCATGATCCAGTTATGGGCTGAATCATATTTTTTTTTTAGGGTTTTAAGGCCATCGTTGGAGAAAAGCATAGGAAACAGAGTCCTCAAAAGTTATAGGAGCCCTCAAATTAAAAGTAGGGACCTTGTCTTGGAGGCTATTCGATCATGGAGGTGCTCTAAAGGAGTTATTTTAACTAGTTCTTCGAAATACCCCTACACTATGCCACCACAAAGTCAGATGCGCTATGTGATCTGCACATCCTTGGGAGGGCTATCCTTCTAACATCCTTGAAAATTGTATTTAGTTTAGTGTCATATATAAGCCTAATGGGCTAAGCCTAGACAAAGTTTTGGTCCAACTAGTTAACGTGAGGAAGCCAAGGAGTCATAACCCCATGCAACTAACGACACTTCTAAAAGCCCTACGTACTTGGTTTTGTAATTGAGTGCCAACTGCCGACTATGTGGACTAATGCTTCCATTATGTATGATTAGTCATGAACCACTTGATGACGATGAGCAAGGCATAGAAGGTGTTGGAGGTGGAGATCATGATCACATGTATGCAAGTGTTCATCCAAAGGAGTGGAGTTGTGAAGGGCTAGTGCAAGGGGGTAGAGGGTGGGTGGCAGATTGGGGGCGAGGGCGACTGATGGACTATAGAGGGGAGACAAGCATTTTGTGTACCCGCAATTATATGTCCGATGGTTCATGGGATGTGGGAATGGGAGGGGAGGTTCTGTGTCGATTAGGGTTAGAACTCCTTTTTATATAGGACAACTGGACCTCGTTTAAAATATATTGATTAGGCTTATTTTGAACCATATAAATATATAGCACGTCCCAACAAGATGGGTACATAGGTAAGGTTCCTTGTTGTGGATGCTTTTTGGCAATCCCTGTAGAGAGAGAAATAATCCTACCTCTATCTTTTGTAAGGCCTTTTGGATGCGGTCATATTCGCATCAATTCATGGGTGTTGGGGTGGATTGCAATGAAACTTGAACTAAATTACATCCAACACATATGAATTGATGTCAAACCAAATACACACACACTCAAGTCTTAATTAATGGATTAAATATATGCTAAAAAAATTAATGGATCAAATACCCGTTGAGTATCGGCTGTCTGGGCCGTTACCATCCCTTACCCGCAGATGCTCTCACGGGCCAGAAGAGTGTTACGGTGGAACTTACGGGAAATTGCCCCGGAAGGAATCTTGTTTTGTTTCAGTGGGCTTTCCTTTTAGCCAGGCCCAACAGAGCGCCGCCGCCGCCGCCGCCGCATCCCTACTCGACACCTCCACTCGCGCCTACAAAGGCATCGCTCGCTTTCGGCGCCGCCGCCTCCCCAGCCTTCCCCCTCCCCCGCTCGCCCCTCGCATACCCATGACCACCGACCGTCTCCTCCACTTTCTCCGAGCGCCGACAGGCTCTCCGGCTGCGGGCGCGGCTCGCCGGGGTCCTCTGCAGACGCAGCGCGTCCTCCTCTCTCAGGGTGCTGCTGCGGTGATGCGGCGCTCGTCCCTGTCCTGCTCGAGCACTGGCTCTGCCGGGGAGGGGGGACTAACGTACAAGGATGCCGGCGTGGACATAGACGCCGGTGCCGAGCTCGTGCGCCGCATCGCCAAGATGGCACCCGGGATTGGCGGCTTCGGCGGTCTCTTCCCCTACAGTAATGCACTAACATCACTTCATCTTTGCTAACTTATCCACTTCTGTTTCTTCTACATGTGCCGCGATTTGCAGTTCAACAAAGGAGTGAGCAGAAATTAGTTGGGTGAAGAATGGTTGTCGATTAAATGAAAATTAATTATCCATTTTTTTTAGCTTGTGAATAGTTCAAATTTAGCCCTCTTGGTTAGAAATATGTCAGTGCGACAATTGTCGAAGTCTGCAGTCTGCACCATGTATTTGGATGGTTTATTTGCTACTGCTCACCTGATGCAGAAATATATAACAATTTTGTGATCCTTCCTTGCACTGCTAATTCTGAATTTCTGCTTTCCTGTTGCTTTATTTGAACAGATGACGATTATCTTGTTGGTAGCACCGACGGGGTGGGGACAAAGCTGAAGCTTGCCTTCGAAACTGGTATTCATGATACGATTGGCATTGACCTGGTACGAGCTTAGTTGTGATGTACACTGTTTTCCTTATCTCTGTCACAAATTGGCTGAATGGGTTTAGGTCACTGTGGCAGGTGGCAATGAGTGTCAATGACATTGTAACATTAGGTGCAAAACCATTGTTCTTCCTAGATTACTATGCAACGAGCAAGCTTGATGTTGATCTTGCAGAGAAGGTACTTACACTTTATTTTCTCACTGGGACAATTTTAGCCCTGCTCGTACTTATTAACTTGGTTTTCTGCTCAATTTCCCCATGAGTAGTTTGTAAATTTTGTAGGTTATCAAGGGGATTAGGGATGGGTGCGAACAATCAGATTGTGCTCTCCTAGGAGGGGAGGTAAGATTTTTCTGAAATTGAATTACCATTTAGCAGTTCAACCATGCAGTATTATCCTTTGTAAGCAATAGCCTTATATGAATGGATCAAATGTCAACTGGCAGACTGTCTACCATTGCTGCATGTTATTGTTATCTTATAATTGTTTGCTCGATTATTTTATCTGGGAGGGGAGGTAAAATTTTCTGAAATTGAATTACCATTTAGCAATTCAACCATTTAGTATTGCAGTATTATCTTTGTAAGCTCAGTAGCTGTATATGAATGTATCAAATGTCTCGAACTGGCAGACTGTCTACCATTGCTGCATGTTATTGTTATAATTGTTTGCTCGATTATTTTATCTGGAATCATTTGGATAACTCCCTTTAATAAGAAGCAGGGATTTTAATGTTTATGCTTGTTGATTAATAGTATCAGTGCAACAAAATATTCTGTTTTTTTTTTTTTATACCTTGAATTCCATATCAATTCAAATGAATCCACAGGAAGAATTTCATGTGTATTACTTTTATGAAAAGCCAAAAACATTGTACTGATCATTGAATAATTGATCAATACAGACAGCAGAAATGCCTGGTTTCTATGCAGAGGGTGAATATGATCTAAGTGGTTTTGCTGTGGGTGTTGTGAAGAAGGATAAAGTTATTGATGGAAAAAACATTGTTAAGGGAGATGTCCTTATAGGTCTTCCTTCCAGTGGGGTTCATTCTAATGGTTTCTCTCTTGTTAGAAGGTATCGTACCTTTTTGAATTCAACTTGTTTCAAATCTGTAAAATATCATTGGATTTATGAATTTATTTATTTATCTCTTCCTATTTCCTATTTGTTTAACATTATATGTATCTGGTTAATGGTGGTTGAAAATCCTTAATTTTCTAGGGTACTTGAGAAAAGCGGACTTTCCTTGAGTGACCAGCTCCCAAGAAATGATGGCATAACAACTACTGTTGGTGAAGCTCTAATGGCACCAACTGTCATCTATGTTAAGCAGGTTGGGTTTTTTTATGTGTAATTATATCTCAAATTTCCTTCAGACTTTTCAGAAATTTTAATCTAAACTGTTTGAAATGAAAAAAGGTGCTTGAGATTATTAAGAAAGGTGGTGTGAAAGGACTTGCCCACATCACTGGTGGTGGTTTTACTGACAATATCCCAAGAGTATTTCCTTCTGGACTTGGGGCAAAGATTTTTACTGGGTCATGGGAAGTGCCTCCTGTCTTCAACTGGCTTCAACAGGCAAGAGCAAATTATCATCAAGCTTTACCTATAATTTTCAGCATTTGCATGTGATGGATAGATAATCTGTACCTAGATCTAGATACCAACATCTATCATTACATTACATATTTTGTAGGTTGGAAACATTGATGACGCAGAGATGCGGCGAACATTCAATATGGGCATTGGAATGGTTCTTGTGGTAAGCAGAGAGTCAGCGGACAGAATTATCGAAGACACCCATGGATCAAATCCTGCTTATCACATTGGAGAGGTGATCGAGGGTGACGGGGTTCAATTCGTCTGACCTTTTATGCCTTCACTGCTTGTAGTAGCTTGAGGCTTGTTGGTCGGCTGGGCAAAGCAGCTCAGTTTATGTAACAGCATAATCTTGTGGGGTTAAGTTCTGCACTAGTACCGCTAGAAAGTGAAGGGTAACCAAATAATTATTGAGTGGTTCCATGGGAACTTGTGCCCTAAACGGCTGATACTGCTATTTGGGACATGGTCCTTTTGTCCAGTGAAGGCCACTGGGTGGAAATTCAGATGTCCACAATTTTCATGGATAGTGGTTTCAGTTTTGTTTGAGTAAATTTAAATCACTAAATAAATTTATTCATTCCGTACATTTTAATCAATGCATGTAGTACATGGCCTGTATTATCACAAAATAAAACGGCGCAACCCTGGATATGCCAGAGTGACATTTGAGGTCAACAAGCAAGTGGAATACTGTCTGTTGTGTGTAATGGCGATTTTCGTAGAGTTGATACGGAAGTCGAACCAATCCATCTGAAAGTACTGTGTTCCCGGTCCTGGGTGAGGCAAAGTGCAGTTTTGTGACAAAGTGGACATGATGGATTGGGGGGATGAACAGGCTTTGCTGGTGGCTGGCTCAAGTAGGGAGAAAATAAGGGAGAAAGAGGCTGTTTTGGCAGAGGGAAGGCTGTTTTGCTAAGGGCCTGAGGACGGAGCTCCACCACAGCGCAAAAGCCTCGAGTTTCTCCTAAGCGTCTGTTTGAATCCCAAATTAAAACCAATATCTGAATCTCAAACTGAAATCAGTATGTAGAAAGCGATTCTCATTTTCATCATTATCATATATTACTTTACAATTTGTCTCAATTACTGTAACCAATCAAAAAAACAGGTTCTGAGTAATTATTCTCCCAGGTGATTTGTGATTACTCAATCTCGAGTTTTCCTCTCTACGTTTAGAATGTGTTTGGAAACAGCTTATAATTGGATTGTAGGCCAAAATAATTGAGAATGCCACCCTTTTGAGAATCAGGCAATTAAAACAATCAAAGATTCTACTCACATCTTCTTCTTTTTTTGGTACCAGATGCAATGGTGTATGTATGTTATCCTCGTTGGGTACAGTGCTGCTAACTAATAAATGCGACAAGATTTTTGGATGGAAAAAGATATAGAAAAAGATTCTCAATATATATGTTCCATCCAAAATATTAAGATATTAGTACATATCCTAATCCCTATATTCTAGATTTCTTATTAAATGCAAAGGGTGTAAGTAGATACAATGTAGATGGATACTACAATTTATATTAAAGGGTCTGCACAAAGGGTGTAAGTAGATACAATGTAAATACCATGGATACCACAATTCATTAGAAAGGGTCTGCACTGCCGTGGTATATATGCATAAATTATCAGCACAGCAGCACATCGATCAAGCAAAACACATAATACAAAGATGGGCGGTGGTAGTGCTAGAGCGACGACAGGAGTGTACGTGTGCATCCTCATCGTCTTCGCGACACTGCGCGTACCATGTTCTGGACTTGAAAGACGACATCGTGCAAACCTGCAGGTTTTACATCTACAAAAATCTCGGTACAGCGGACCCGCCATATACTAGTGCCTGCTGCCAGTTCGTGCGACAAGCAAACGTCGTACAGATTTGTGGGCAGTTTACTGCCCAGGACCTGGCGAAAATCGAGCTATGGAAATGGGCTAGGGCAACAACAATGTGTGGGAACGCCTTGCCCGTAGGAACCAATTGTGCAGGCTATGTTGTTCATTCAACTGCAGAATGACTAGCTTTATGTAACGCCATATATATATATATATATATAATCTAATAATAAATGGGCTCTGTATGATTTGAATGTGTATTATTATATTGTACCATCTGCTGAACATATCATGATGATGGTTTCCCTAGAATCAGCGCTTTGAGTTTTCTTTATGGAAAAAAAGCCACTAGTTGCTAGACTAGTTGGTCAAAGCCTCTAGAGGGCGTCCCCGTGATCAGGGTTCGTAGGCCAAGAATGACGAATTTTTGGTTGGCGGTGTGGAAAAATTACTTCCTTGCCTGTCCCGGGTTCCCAAAGCAAGGATACATGGATCGACCTTCTCACCGAGTTAATAGGCCCTTCTATGTGCCCCTATGTGCGGGCGTTCCCAAAGCACAGGTATGTGGACCCGACCCTCTCACCGGACGGGACATGGGGTTCGGGGTTTTCTCGGGTTGAGGTGAGAGTACTACTTTAAGCGCAATAGATTGGGGGTGTCTTTCCCCCGCTGCCCAAGTTTTTTTATGGAATTTTTTTTATAAAAAAAATCATTCTTAGGATTCTTGTTTGTCAAATCATAACAAAGACCTGCTTGGCAAAGCCCAGGAACTTTCCATAGGAGAATTCATCATCAATTGAAAGGGGAGAATCATTCACGATCACCCGACTTTCACGATGTGAGAATAGCTAATGGTAGAAGGTTTTTGAATTTGAGTCGTCTTTTAAAAAAGCAACTTTCAGAATATAGAAGATCACTTGGACTAAACTTTATCCCGTTGCTTTTCTTGATCATCAATAGTGTCACGCATATATAATATCTATGGTCATCACTATATTTTTCTATGCTCCCTAGGCAGTTGTTCATAATGTACAAAAAAAATTCAATATTTTGTTTGCTAATGTCTTGTCTTATCTTTTCTCTCCGGATCCACATTGTTTGGTCAACATTCTACTTTTGCAAACTGAATGTTCCGTGAAATAAACTGCCCCTTCTTTGCTGCTCGATTTGGCGGTATAAACTGAATCTAGAGGAAGAATTTCATTTGTTGAAAATAGCCAGCAAAACTATGTCAAGGTGCTTGTGAAATTTTTTTTTTGGTATACTCAACTGCAAATACAGTGAATTATACAGCTATGGAGGATTAAAATAAAACTAGGATACAGTATTGGCAGCAATTTACTTGGACTTTTTTTTTTTTTTTTTTTTTATCTTTGTTCAATGCTCTGTTTTGCCGATAAATTGTGTCAAGTTCTGTTGTGCAAATGAGCACTGTCATCTAGCCGTCAAGTTCTGATAAGTTGAAGCAAGGCTGCTGGATAGATTCAGCGCAGAAATAAGTTATTCTCCACTTGCCAATACTTGGTAGGTATACATGTTACTACATCTACCAAAGAATGAACAAAAGGAAGCTACGAAGAAATCCTACATCACAACCGCGTATTTTTTGGACCCTCAATTGGATAAACATATGAACGAACTGTCCCAGCTCCTTCAGGCCGCGCCATTGCAGAGGTGGCCATTGCCGTTGCACATAGACGAGTTCCTGACCAAGGCGTTCTCGCCCTCGACGAGTGGCATGTGCGGCTCCTCCTCGTCCTGCCCCGCCCCCTCGACGTCCTCGTGCGTCAGGAAGCACGGCTGGTTCGTCGAGCACAGCACCCGCGCCCACATCCGGTCCGTGATCACCACCTTGTTCTGCTTCTCGGTGATCCTCTGCAAGATTCAATTCGATGGTCAGTTCACTACTACAAGGAGATGGAGTTGAAATTTCATGGTGAAGAAAGATATTTGGATTCGATTGAGGGGCTTTGCTTACGTAGAAGGGGATGTAGGCGTGCCTGCCGTTGACCGGCGCGACGGTGAAGCCGGTGTAGCCGGCCATGGCGCCGTGCAGGGCGCTGTGCGCCAGCAGCGTGCAGTAGACGTTGTCGGAGGCGTTGGACGGCACGGCGCGGATCATGTACGTCGGGTCGATGTACTTGAGGGTGATGGGGAAGCTGGGCTTCTTCTTGAAATGCTCCTTGATCTTGTGGGACAGCCAGAGCCCGACGTCGAGGAGCACCTTGTTGCCGGAGGCGTCGTGGGTGTCGGCGAAGTTCATGCTCTTGGCGATGAGGTCCTGGCCGGCGCCCTCCGCCACGACGATGACCATGTGGCCGTTGTCGCGGAGGCGCTTCTCCACGAACTCGAGCAGGCCACCCTTGCCGTCGAGGTAGAAGGGCGACTCCGGGATGAGGCAGCAGTCGACGTCGCGGCTGGCGAGCGTGGCGTACATGGCGATGAAGCCGCTGTTCCGGCCCATGAGCTTGACGACCCCGATGCCGTTCTCGGCGCTCTCGGCCTCGACGTGCGCCGCGTTGATGGCGCGCTGCGCCTCCTCGACGGCGGTGTCGAAGCCGAACGACTTGTCGATGACGGCGATGTCGTTGTCGATGGTCTTGGGCACGCCGACGACGGCGCACTTGAGCCCACGCCGCTGAATCTCCTCGTGGATGGTCGCGGCGCCCTTCTGCGTGCCGTCGCCGCCGATGATGTACACCTGGTTCACGCCGCGGTCCTGGATGCTGTCGACGATCTTGGCCGTGTCCTGGCCGCCGCGGGAGGTGCCCAGCACCGTGCCGCCGCGCTTGTGGATGTCGTTCACGGACCGCGGCGTCAGCTCCACCGTGTTGCGCGCGTAGAACCCCTTGTACCCGCCCTCGATGCCGTAGATGCTGGTGACGCCGTACATGTCGTGGAGGCCGCACACGAGCTCGCGGATCACGGTGTTGAGGCCCGGGCACAGCCCGCCGCAGGTGACGATCGCCGCCGTCACCTCGTCCGGCTGGAAGTAGACGCGCTGCCGCGGGCCGGCGCGCCGGAAGTGCGTCCCGCGCGCGCTGCTCTTGTGCACCACGATCTTCTTCGCCACCGTGTCGTCAGGGTTCACGAAGTACTGCCTGCGCGGTCGGAGCAAAGCGATTCGATCAGCAAACCGGATTTATTTAGTTTGATTATTTGAACAAGAAACAAGAAATCGACGACGGGAGAACAAGAGGTCGGATTGCTTACTTGACAACAGAGTAGGCAGGGTGGTCTTGCAGGGGATTCGGGTAGCTCTGCACATGAACAAGAATCAAGAACATGAGCAAACGCAATCCATCTGATTAATCAAAAGCAATCTCTCTTTTGGTGAAGAAAGACGATTAGATGAATTGACTTCGGACTCACCTTGAGCTCGGGAAGGTAGTCGGTGAGGTGCGGGACGTCCTCAAGGACGTACCCACCACAGCCGCCGGCGAGCTTCTTCTTGGCCGGCTTGGCCTTCTTCGCCGGCGCCGGTTTCGCCACGGCGGGAAAAGAAGGCTTCAATTCCAATTCCATGAGCTTGTGCTGCGGTGGCTCGCTGATGGCCACCGGAGCCGGCGCGACAACGACGGTGGCGGTCTCCATCGATCGCTGTCAAGCAAGCAAGCAAGCTCGGGATTCGCCGGAATTGATTGGGGAGAGCGAGGGAGTGCTGCTAATTCTTGTCCTTATGATGAGACTTGGGATCGGTGTGAGAAGGCGGGAAATCGGTTGTAGGGTTTATATAGCCGGGGGGCCTAGGGCGACCGGGCGATGGCGCAGGACGAAGTGCTGCGTTTGCGAGACTTGCGTGGCGGCGAGCGCGTGTGCCGGACAAAACAGAGGAGAGTCGGCGTTTTCGGTATCGGAGTTGGACAGCGCGTGGGTTTGGCCCTCGGATTCTCAGCTCACGTCTTTTTCTCCCCTTGTTTCTTCTTTATTTATTTCTTTTTTATTTTTATTTATGATAGAAAAAAATTTGGCTTTTCAAACTTCTCTGTGATATATATGATACGGCAGATTCGATCGATGCTTCTTCGTAGCTAAACACTGTGGCATTACCTTTATTATCGTATTAATTGGTATATTCCCTCAGTCCTCGAACATATTTCAAACTTAGTTATCTTTGACTAAGAATTACCCTAATTATATTAAAAGTTTTATTTATTTACAAAATTTGTACATTATAAATATGATCAAACCTTTGTTCCTATAAAATGTATATTATAAGAGAAATTATAAGTCAAAATATGTTCTTAAAGACCGCACCAAGTTAATTTTGCGCCATATATTCGTGGACGGAGAGAGTATTTTTTAACTATATTTTATGATCTGTTTATCTTTATAAGAGAAGGTATTTAAGAACCATTCACATCATTATTTGGAAAACAAACAGATGGGTTATTGAACACTTCATATTCTTAGTGAAATAATTTTGAAATTTAGACAAATGGACCATTTGTTCACCAACGATTTAGATCCCCCTTGGTAGACCCACCAACTAAAGATTCTATGACACACGCACTGTTTATTTACTGTTCATAGGAGCTCATTTTGAATACAAATCTTCTGATTTAAGTTTTATGCCCTAAATTGTGTATATAATTTACCTAATTGTTGGTCAAAAATTGTCAATTTTGTAATCTTTTGCTACACAAAATACATTTGTAATGGGATCATTACCATTTTCAAATATCTCATTCTCATCATTCAGGCTTTTCTGAGCACAATCTTTTATATGCAACTAGATATATCTAGAAGAGCAAAAAAATGAATTACAGATTGAAATGAAAGGAATAGCAATTAAATTTGCATCCGTTGGTTCCCATGTTCAAAAGGTTTACATGGTCTGTATTTACGAGAACTGCGTGCCGTAATGTATGGGGTCACTTTCCTTTGGTCCATGGCTAGTTTTCGAAACAAAGTTACCGAAAACCCCCCTTTGTTTTGACCAGGTTAGCGAATAATCACGTGGACATATCAGGGAGAATGGCGGGAGGCGGGCTCAGCTACGGGAAGATGCGGCGAGGGTGGGCTCCATTGGTCAATCAATCACGCAGCCATCAAGCTTGAAGTTAATTAAACTATTCTAAAATTCATTTGAGTCCTGGAGGCTGCAAGAGCACAGGGAGCCGGGAGCCGCCGGCCGCCGCAACCAAAGAAACAGGTCGCGCCTGCCGCTGCCGGTCGTGCAATGACTCCAATAGTGCAAATGCCATTCTGGTGTCAACTTAGACTACTCTTTTTTTTTAGCACTACACGTGTGTATGTTTTGGAACATAATAATTTTACTAGAATAGAAAATGTAGAATATATTATACCACTCGTTCTATGTTGTAGGAGTATCTCCAACAGTTTGTTATCTGGCTTCCCATCCTTAATTTTTTTGATAAAATAAGAAAAAACTCTCTCTAACAGTTTTACATCCTTGTTCCCCAATTTTCCAAAGTTGGCAAAAACGTCTCTCCGAAAGCACAAATATGGACGCCGTCCTCGGTGCGCATCCGGTGCCTCTTCCGATGTCGATTCGGCCAGATTAGGCGGAATTGACATGTGAATTGAGGGGAATTGGGGAAGGAGGTGGGAACGGCGGCGCAGGTGACGGCGGCGGGGGGGCGGCGGCGCGTGGCCGCGCCTTTGTCTGGCGGCGGCGGCGGCGAGGTGACGGCGCTGGGGCGGGGCGGCGGGCGGCGGGCGGCGCTGGTGCGGGAGAGGAGGAGGCCTAAAGCTGAAAAACGATAGATATGTTTTATTTTCTTGCTTGTCCCCTAGAGATTACATGCCTCATGCTTATATAGCCCGACTAGTGGGACTTGTAATCTAAGCAATCTCTATAAGGTTTCCTTATAATGACCGAATACCTTTTACAAGCAATTCCTATTTTATTATTTCCTAATAAGGGTCTCCCTTATAGATGAGATAGCCCCTTTGCACACCAAAAATTGCCTAAGATAATTCTAACTTGAAGGCGAAAGCAAACTCGAGTCGTGCGGGAGAGGGAAAGCGGCGGCGGCGGGGTGGGTCGGCCCCCCCCAAGCTACGCGCCCCCCCTCCCTCCCGGGCCGGCGGCCGCCGCGTTGGCCCAATTAGCCACTCGGCTGACCCACTCGATCATGACATTTCCCCACCGCTCGACGAGGCGCGCGGCCCACGTCAGCCGCCCAACCCACCGTGGGTGGCGTAAAGGCACGTCGTCCGTGAAGCGAGAATTCCAGGCCCGGCAGAGGATGAGAGGGCCGCACTTGTCGCTGTCGCCGCTGCGAGATGCCGGAGTCCTTGTCGGAGAAGGAGAAGTCGAGGTGGAAACCGCCGGAAGTAGACGCCAACTTGAAGCTCGCGGGGCTGCACGAAGGAACGCGTTCGCCGCATGCACGACGCATGACGGAGGCGCCGAGGGTGCCCGGAGCAGCTCGAGCATCCGGCGAGTCGGGGTGGAGACGCAGGTGTAAGTCGCCGCACCGTCACCTTTGCATTGAGTTGCCCGGCGGAGAGACGTGTCGAAGCGACGTGGCGGCGATGAGGTGAAGTCGAGGAGGCGGCCGTGAGAGGAGATCGCCGGGCGTGCCGACGGGGGGTCCCACCTGCCTCTCCTTTGTCCACGGGCGCCAACCGTGATGTTGTCCACGCGGAAGAAGACGCCGCCGTTGTTGTCGAAGAGGAGGACGGTGGCACCCTCGATCCGCTCGTCGGGGCGCGCCGAGAAGAAGGACGCTTGCCGGAAACGCCCGATCCTCCCGAGGGGCGATTGGGAAGGTGGAAGCCCATCGCTACGCCGCCGAGTGGAACGTTCACCAGCACAGAAATCTTGGAGAAGCTCAAGGCGAGGGGATGTAGTAGCGTGAAAGTACCTCACGATGTCGTAGCGTGACTCCATTCTCAGCGCCGATCGATCCCAAACTCGAGGATGGCGGAGATGATCCCGAGCTCCTTGTTGGTAGTTGTGCCCAATTGCACCGCTGATCATGTTGCTTGGCCGCCACCCGGCCGATGTCTTCCATGGCAACAAAGAAGGCGTTCTTGTCCCGGCATGCGGTCACACGGGGCAGCCGCTATGTCGCTGTCGAGGCCACCCGGGTGTTTGCGGGCGGTCCGCTGCGGTGCGGTGTCGATCGCCGCCGTTGACGCCATCCGGCTCGCCGTCGCTGTAGCGGCGGGCAAGGTCGATGGCCTCCTCCAACGAACGAGGCTCGAACCATTCGAAAGCGTGTTCGCGGCGCCTCCCCGTAGGCCTTCCACGAAGAGTCCGACACGGCGGCGCCGTCCCTCGAGTGCCATCGTAGTGCATAGTTCTCGAAGGCGTTGATGTAGTCGCTCAGCTTGCCTCCTTGGGAAGGCGGCGCGCGTACGCCCGGGGCGTCGAGGTAGGTGGGTGGTCCGGGTGATGGCATAGGCGGTGAGTGAACTCGCCCCACTTGATCGGAGAGTTCGTCTTGGACAGATCCATGAACCGATCGGGCAAAGAATACCAACGAGGTGGAAAGCGCTGTAACTCACGAGTCGGCCGGGCGATCTTCGAAAGTTAAGCCGAAGAAGAGTTCCGACCTGGGCGGCCGTGAGGTCCGGGTCGCCGGTGCCGCCGCACTCCCGGACTTGCGCACGCTGTGACATAGCGAGGGGATGTGATGCCGCGGTGGCACCTTTGGGCCGGGCACCGCGGGTGGCGCGACGGGGACGCCGCGGGTGGCGCCCGGGTAGGGTCAGGGCGTCGCGGTTGGCACCGTCTCGCCGAGGCGCCCTGCACGGTTGCGGTGTGTGTCGGTGGAGAGGAGGGGCAGCCGGTGCCGCGGTGTCGTTGAGGATGACGCTGATGACGGGCGGGGGCGCCACCAAAGAGTGCCATCATCTTCCTCCACCGAGGATAGCGGGTCGGAGCCATCGACAGAATCCGCGACAAATGAGGGGGCGGCGCCGGTAGAGGCGGCCGCCCCGTGCGCGGCGGCGTACCGCTAGGCTGTCCTTCGGCGTAGTTGTCGTGCGTCGGGGGTCCTCGACGTGATGAAGACGCATCCATCCGCCGTAGGCGGGTCTCGATGTCATCGGCGCCCGGCGATCCGAAAGCGATTGTCGCCGAGGGGAGCCTTTAGCGCCGCGTTGAACTCCTTTATCTCGGAAGCCATGGGTGATGGGAATCGCCCCGTCTCCGGATACCAGGTGCCGATTCCGGCTAGATTGGGCCGGAATTGACACGTGAATTGAGGGGAATTGGGGAAGGAGGTGGGAACGGCGGCGAGGTGACGGCGGCAAAGTGGGCGGCGGCGGGCGTGGCCGCGCCTTTGTCTGGGCGGCTACCGGTGGGGCGGCGGCGGCGGCGCGCTGGTGCGGGAGAGGGGAGGCCTAAAGTCGAAAAACGATAGATATGTTTTTATTTTCTTGCTTGTCCCCTAGAGATTACATGCCTCATGCTTATATAGCCCGACTAGTGGGACTTGTAATCTAAGCAATCTCTATAAGGTTTCCTTATACGACCGGAATACCTTTTACAAGCAATTCCTATTTTATTATTTCCTAATAAGGGTCTCCCTTATAGATGAGATAGCCCCTTTGCACACCAAAAATTGCCTAAGATAATCCTAACTTGAAGGCGAAGCAAACTCGAGTTGTGCGGGAGAGGGAAAGCGCGGCGCGGGGGCCGGCCTCCCCCCAAGGCGCCCCCCCCCTCCCCCCGGCCGGCGACCGCCGCGTTTGGCCCAATTAGCCACTCTCGGGCTGGCCCAATTCTGGATCATGACATCCGAGCATGTAGATTCCCAGTGCTTCCCTGTGTTTGTCAAGTTGTCTGCTAGCTAGTGCATCTCACTTTGTGCTACTGTAGTAATCAATTCTTGTCCGCTAGTGTTGACATCTCTAACACGATCCTCATCTAGGACTCGCTTAGAAATGAATAAATGGTATCTATCTAATAAGTCACTTGGATGTGGAGTTAATCTCACATTCCAACAAAAAGTTAGAGTGGGAAGTTAATAAAGTTAGACGGAATTAGTTATGGTTTATGACTTCGCAACATTATCAATGGTGGAGTTAATCTCACCATGATAGGCACAAAAAGTCGTACTTACACATTCTAGCATTGCCTACGAAACTAGTCTCATCACCCTAGCTCACAACGCTAAAAAGAAATGCGTGAACGGATATTCTTTATATAATACTTGAAACTTTTGCTATGATAATATAATTCTCGGTATCGACCGCAGCGCCGCGAGATAGAATTACCCTATTGTAGCATTTCACCGTGATTCTATCCAAGTATCGTATTTATATTCTACCGACAAGAAAGGGATGGCTATGGGTAGGTTGATGATTTAATATTGATTCACTTGCAAAGTGATGTAATGTAGAGTAAACCATATGCATCATAAACTAAACTCAAAAGATAATAAGGTAAGTCACATAATAAAGATAATAAGATAATAATAATAATGATAGCATCATCCAAGTCAAAGAATCATCATATTGTATGGAAGCACTAGCTAGAATATTACTAAAAGATTAGGCAAAACTAACCAACCATACCATATGCATCATACTAAACTAAATATATAATCATAATAAGCATAGAAAACACCACGCATATAACTAAGAATATAATCAAATTAAATAGAATAAAGTCATGGGCAATTGTATACTAACAAATACTTACAAATGAGATACAAGAGAGAAGCCATGTGAAGCTTCGCTCCCGCTACTTCTTGACTATCCGTAATCCAAGACAATACTTGACTTCCTCTAGAGCTAACCTAGATAGCTATTGCTCTAATTATGGTGGAACTAGGGCTTAGGATCTTGACTTGGGGTCTTGATGATGGACTTGGTATGGAGTAGAATGAATGATGAATGAATTAGGGTTTCACCCAGGGGTCGTGGGTCTTGTTATATAGCCCCGGAGGATGCACGATAGCCCTTGGATCAAACCGACCTTGATGGATGGACTAGATTGCTCCTCATAGGCGGTGGTGAACCGACCTTGAATGGGAGGTCGACATTGGGGGCCCCACAGGCGGCCGCCGCCATGCCCCCGAGTGGGCCGCCGCTCTGCGCCAGTGGGCCCCACCTTTCTTCCGGTGCTCTCTCGGTCTCTTTTCGGAATGTTCTAGTGTATGTTCCATATTGGGTTACGCCACGCGTATACGCCTTTATGTCGTAAGGCTTGCAAACTCTTGGGCATTTTTCTGCTTAATCCCCGAAAAATATATAAATCACCAAAACTAGTGGAATCATGTTAGTCAAGCCCCTATACTATGTTGATATTCATTTTAAGCCCTTATTTTCATTTTAAAAACCTCTATATTTTATGCTATAAGGTATACCAACAGCTAGCTGGTCCATGTCTTGTTGGAAAATCGAGCTACGCTCTTGTTGTATGACGATTGAACATATATCAAGATATGTCGATTTCGGCTAGATTGGGCGAAATTGACACGTGAATTAGAGTATTGGGAGGAGAGGATGGAGCAGGGGGGAGGTGGCGGCGCTCGGGCGGCCCGCCGTGCCGCCAAATGGGCGGCGCTTGGCGTCGCTGCCCGAGGGGCGGCGCGGCAAAGTGGCGGGTAGAGGGCGTGGGCGGCGGCTGCGTGGGAGAGGGAGGCGGGAGAGTTGGGATAAAAATTCTTTATTTGCTTGTTGTCCCGAAAGATTACAGGACCCCTTTACTTATATAGCCCGGCTAGTGGAACTTGTATCTCAAGCAATCTCTCTAAAAGGTTTCCTTATAAATTGGAATACCTTTTACAAACATATCCTATTTATTTATTTCCTAATAAGGGTCTCCCTTATAGATGAGATAGCCCCTTGCACACCAAAACGCCTAAAGATAATCCTAGATATTTTCCTCCTTTATCTCCGAATTAGTTGCCGAAAGAATCCGCGGAAGGGAGGAGACAATGGGGCGCGCGCGAACCTGGATGGGGCGGCGCCGGCGCCCTTGGGCCAGTCGGGCCTGTCCTCCCGGGCCCTATTTCCTGGGTCATGACATCTCCCCCCTTCTCCGACCGGGCGTCCTCGCCCTCGCTGGATGAAAGTCCATTCGGTCACCCCGGGATGGAGATCACCGCCCCCGAACGACAAGCTCAACTGCAAAGACGAGCCGACCCCGCACCGGGTTCCCGAGGATCATATTCTCCCTTATGCGGCTTGGGATCAAACTCCGTGAGATAGTGAAGGTTGCCGATGTAGCCGTGGTAGATGTAGCAATGGACAAATGGCGTCCCTCGCCAGGAAGCCGCTCTAACGATGGGCCGCCAGAGGAGCTCCCTTTGGAACACCCACCTCAAGGTGCCGTGCACCATGTCTCGGGGTGGGCTCTCCAGAACAAGAAACGCCACCGGGAGGAGCGTTGGACGAAGAGTGGAAGGAGACGCCGGATGGTGATGTCGTGGCGAGTAGGAGGAGGGGCGACCAAGTTCAACATCGCATCGCATATGAAGGAGCCGACGTTGAACGTAGAGGGCGAGAGCTGATGGGCGCTCCTCCATGCATCATAGCCGATGTGGACGTTGTCGACGGTGAGGAAGAGGCGATCCATGCCGCCGAGGAAGACGACTGCCAAAGCCAATGGTGGCGCCGGCCACATGCCGCCAAGCGTGATGGCGGTCGGTGCTTGCTGAAGTTGGCTCCGACGTGTATGCTCCCAAGGCGAGGGAAGTTCGCCCCGCGAGCCCGCCTGAAGCAAGGCGCCCAAAGAGGTCCTGAGAAGGGGAGAGGAAGTCGGAAGGTAGAACCGCCGCCGAAGAGTAGTAGGCCGTCCTCAAGCCGCCCATGCTGGAGCGGGCGCCGCCTGTGGTGACGCCGAGGGCGATGCGGCGAGATGTTGATCCTCCGGTGTAGCCCCGACGTAGCTGGACGAAGACCCGTGGAAGTGTCGTAGAGGTCAAAAGCATTCGCATGCCTTGAACGTTTCCCAAGTCTTGTCGTAGGTGTCCGGATGTCGGGCGAAGATGCTCGACCGAGCAAAGCCCGGGCCGGGTGCCCCGCCGCGGGCGGGGCTGATGTGAACGCGTGTTTCGGGCGACCATCGCGTAGTATCGCAGCTCGTGGGTCGCGAAGTCCCATGTCACGCTGGCCCCGTGCTTGCCAACCAAGGCATGCCAGGATGACGCCGACGCCGCCGCCACCGCATGACGTAGGCGCCGATGTCGGCGTGCCGGGCGCCGGCGTGAGAGATACATCGAAGGTGGCAGCCCGCAAGTAGAGGTGGCGCCGGTGCTAGTGGTTATCGGCACGTGCACTGGCTGAGTCCGGAGGCCCGCCGAGGTCACCACGCGAGGGTCGATGTAGTTGTGCGTTGCTCCCGAGTCAACGATGATGTTTGTGCCCGTGCCTCAGATCATACCGACGAGGTAGAGAGAATGAGCACCACGCACGGGGGAGTAGGGGTCCCCCGACGAGGACCTTTTAGGTCGGTGGCTCCTCTTGACGTCCCGCCGCCGCAGCGCTCATCGTATCGCCGCAGTAGTCATTGAAGATCGTGGATGTCGAAGAGGTGCTTGCACTTGTGACCCCGGTGTGAACGGCTCGTTCGCTTGAAGTTGCAGTCCCGCCTTTGCGCCGCCGGTTATCTCCTTCGTGTCACCGCTGAACGGCCGAGTTGGTGCGGTGATGAGGGGGGGCTGGGCGGCCAGCCAGGGGTAGGGGCGCCGCGCCCTACCCTTCGCCGTTGCTTGCTTGCCGGTGTTGTAGAGGATGGCGAGACGGCGCTCATATGCCCCCCCGGGCGAGACATGGCTGCCTCCATGTCCTTGGGATTCTCGCATCTCGACGTCCGTCTTGAGTGGTTCGCCCAAGCCCGCTGTATAGATATTGACCCGCCGCGATCGCCGAGGTTGCCGGGCGTGCTACATGTGCTAGGAACTGCCTGCGTGTACTCATCGACACCACTCGTCTTCCTGAAGCGAGGCCAGCTCACCCGGCCGGATTCGCCGTCACCGGGGCGGCGCCGTTGACGTATTGGCCGAAGCTTGCCCAATTGGCCACCGGTTTCTCCCCGGGACAGCCTCATGTACCACCGTTGTGCTCCTCCCGTGAGATGATAGGAAGCATACCAGACTTGCTCAGAGCCGCGTACCTTGTCCCCTGAAGAATTGCTCGCAGCGGTTGATCCATGGGAGGGGATCGTCCTTGCCATCATAGGTGGGGAAGGACAGCTTGTGCAGGCGGGGAGCGAGACCTGGGAAGGTGTCGACCGGAGGAGGAGGAGGGGGCGGCGCATGCGCCCCTACTGATGATGTGCCTGTTGATTCGGCCTTCGGCCTCAAGTAGCCCTTCAGCAGGTTCTCCAGATCAGCTGCTGTGACCTGATTGTCCTGGTTCTGTTTGCCATCAGTCCGCTTCTTGATGAAGTCGCGGGCTGCCGACTCGAACATTGCCCGCATCTCGATCTCGGCGTCATGGAGTTGTTGACGGTGTTTGAGCATGGCTGGATCTTCGCGTGAGAGGATAGCGAGTTTATCGTCGAGCTTGTCCATCCTGGTGTTGATCTTGGCGAACTCATCCCCCAAGTTCTTGATCAGTTTCTTGGCTTCGGCGTCCATGGTGGTGGGTGGATCGTAGTGGTCTCCGGATACCAGCTGTCAGATTTCGGCTAGATTGGGCCGAAATTGACACGTGAATTAGAGTATTGGGAGGAGAGGATGGAGCAGGGGAGGTGGCGTGGCGCTCGGCGGCAGCCCGCCGGCGGGCGGCGGCGGGCGTCTTGTGCTGCCCGAGGGGGGCGGCGCGTGGCAGCGGCGGCGGTAGGGGCGGGGCGGCGGCGTGGGAGAGGGGAGGCGGAGAGTTGGGATAAAAATTCTTTATTTGCTTGTTGCCCTGAAAGATTACAGACCCTTTACTTATATAGCCCGGCTAGTGGGACTTGTATCTCAAGCAATCTCTCTAAAGGTTTCCTTATAAATTGGAATACCTTTTACAAGCATATCCTATTTATTTATTTCCTAATAAGGGTCTCCCTTATAGATGAGATAGCCCCTTGCACACCAAAACGCCTAAAGATAATCCTAGATATTTTCCTCCTTTATCTCCGAATTAGTTGCCAAGAATCCGCGGAAGGGAGGAGACGGCGGCGGGGGCACGCGCGCTGAGCCCCGGGGGGCAGCGCCCGGCGCCTTTGGGCCGGTCGGGCCTGTCCCTCCCCGGCCCTATTTCCTGGGTCATGACAAAGATACTACATGACACCATCCAAACATGTTTCTGAAGGAATTTATTTAACAATAACAAAAAAAAGATTCTCGTGAGAAGGGATTGGCGTGGAAATAAATTCTCAAGAGAAAAAAAAAAAGACACTATTTGATTTTGGAAAGTGAAATATGCCAAACTCTTGGAGAATGAGCGACTCTTTTTTCATCCCCCATATTATTTTTGAGAGTTGACAAACAACAAGATTTGGGAAATGAAAAATCACATACTGTTGGAGATGCTCTAAGGCGTTTTTGACTTTTTAGGTTAGCTTTGCAATTTATCTATAAGTATATCTAAATACGTAAGAAAAGAGTAAAGTGCACTAGTAGTCCTTGCCCCTAATCATGCAAATCATTCTTTTTAATTCTCAAACTTGTTCCTAGACATGCAAATCATTCATTTAGGTCCTCAAACTTGTTCGATTGTGTTTTGTTGTAGTTCCGAAACTTGCAAATTGCTCATTCAGTTCCTCATTGTCTGTTTGAATCTCACAACTAGTCCAAATAGGTCTAGACTCATGATGTATGTTGATATAGCATGCTAACAATTGTGCCCCCAATGTTAACTCTACTTCTCCATCCTCTCTCTCTACCCTAAGCTTCCTTGTATTCACTCTCTCCCTCTTCTCTTGCGAGCCCACGACTCTAGGACGACATGTCTTTGCAAACGACGATAAAACCAAAGTCAGTGCCACTAGGGGCTCACTTCGGCCATAGGGGCTTGTCTGACTAGGGTGGCATGCGTTCATGGGGATTTTGAGCGGCTAGGAACATAACCAACCATGAGAGCATTAGAAGGAAGATCATAGGAAAGAGGGGGGAAGAAAACCCACATACCACCATGCCACATTAACATATGAGTACGAGTCTAAACTAATCTAGACTGTATGTGTGACCCAAGAAGAGACGGGTGGCCTAAATGGACGATTTGCAAGTTTAACGACTGAGCTAATAGTACAACAGAATAAATTTGAGGTATAAATTGGAGGTTTTTCAATTTTAGGGATCAGAATGACATGGCGAACAAGTTTTGAGGACCTAAACACACTATTTATGAGTTTATGAACTAAGACGACACAAGCAAACAATTTTAAGAACCACCAATGGGCTTTACTCTACTAAAAACTGTGGATCTTATTAAAAAGTTAAAATGACATAATTTAAAATGAAAAAAATATATTATATTATAATTTTGTATGCTAATTGTAGAGAATGTTCTTGCATGTTTACCAATACCTTGGGTGGAGTTGGCATGCATTAGAGAGTGAGAGACCAAAGAGCCGCAAAGACGCACAACGTGTCTTTTGACCCGAATAAGGATCTTCTTGTCTTGATACCTTGAACGGTTGTTTTCTTCAAACAAAACCAACGAAGAAGAAAACAAGGACCCTCAAGTTAGCTGGAGGTGCCTAGGACGTACATAGTTCCACTAGGAATGTGAAAATATAGAGATGCTTTAGTTTTTGGATGTACTCAACTATAAACATTTGTCCCATTCATATATATTAAAAAAGGATTGCTATTTGTCTACAAAGGAACATAAATGTACTCCAAATTTGTCGAGCGGATCCATCTATCATTTAGTGTCTATGCATAACTAGGAGTAACCATTAACTCCAAGAACATTTGTTTGATTTTTTTTTTTTTTTACGCTGTCAAAATCCAAATACATTTTACTATAAAAAAAGGGACTGGTGGACTTTCATTAAACTATGCCCACAAATGAAATGTTAGGAATAGATTATCCCATTTCATAAAAACTGGTTTAAGTGTACTTACATGAAGCATTATTAGCATCCAAAAAATGATTTCGGGGTACTGTTTTCTATAATGTTTTATACTACAAACATCTTCCCCAAAAAAAAACAATTGTTTGTTTTGGAATGAAGAAATGCTTAATAATGAAACAATATGATAGCGTAGACACCAAAGAAGAACCAGCACAGATAATCTCGAGAGGTCTTCTCATGTCCACTGTTTTTTAGCACCTCTATGACGCGACCAAGAAGAATAATTTTGTTGTAAAAAGAAAAGAAGAATAATTTAGTCGGCTGTTAAATGTAATTTAGTCGGCTGTTAAATGTTCTCTACCGCCACATAATGTCGTACCGCTTCTCCTTGAAAACGAAATGTTTGTTTAAAAATTTTTTAACAATAATATCCTCAAATGATTTTCAAAATACAGAGCCATATTTGGATCCAGCGTCACTACCGCAATAATATTAATATCGCCATACTATATCATCACCCCTATGAACACACATACGCAAACTAAGGACTGAGCCGACAAATCTTAAAGCTCACGAAGTCACCACAACCGCCTCGCTGTCGGGGACGTCGTCTACCACTTAATGATGCTCAACACGCACGCACACTCACTCCTATGAACACACGTATGCAAACTCTACCCCTATGAGCTCCTTAGCCGGCAAATCTTGAAGTTCACGAAGTCACCACAGGCGCCTCGCTGTCGGGGACGTCGCCTACCACTTAATGCATAGCGCCGGAAAATACTGAAGTAAATCCAGGATAATGTGTCGCAACCAGAATTTAAATCCTGGGTGGGAGCCCCCCAACCAATAACTTTTACCATTACGTTATGAGCCCCTTAACATTCTACTTATTGTTCTGAATCTCCATAAATATGGAGAGATGTGGCGCAGTGGTGCCCCACCCCCTAGCAGCGCGCCCCCCACATGCCGCGCGAGGAGGCCATGGCGCCGCCAAGGGAGAGCTGGTTCTCGGGCCCTTCCTAGCTTGTCTTACCCGATGCGGGGGTTTGGATCGATCGTGTGACAAAAACTAGTGTTAATTTGATCGCACTACAAAATTGTTTCTAAACATGGAGTCGCTAGTTGGCGTTCCAATAAACCTTCAAATAATCACAATTCCTAACTTGTCTTTGTTATTAGGTCAAGCACCGTAACACCACTGTTCCTCATAAATAAGTTATAGCTAGAATGATATTAAGAAGTAAACTTAATTTGCTCTTTCTCTGTGTTAAGGTGATGCAATGAAACACACCATAGAATTACCACCTCATACAAACAAAAGAACCTGTGCATGTTCTTTTTATTATCATACACTTGATGGTGCTATCATCACTAGGTTGCTTTAGCTGACAGTCAACATTAAAAATCGCTCGTTCATCTCGTATAACCAATATGTGCTTCTGTGATAATTAATATATTGTTCTGAAAACAATGCTTTTCACGAATATTTGTTTTTATGACATAAGCATTTTGATTGGTTCCGCTAACTTGGTGGTTTGCGGCTACACGCCGCCGTCGCAAATGACAATGCAAAGTTTTCTTGTAAAGTTGCATTGTTCCACTGGGAGACGGAGTATATTATTGGAGGCCATCGACACTACAGATTTCTCATCTTGTTATTAAGACATGTATTCCTATGGAGGATTCGTGCTAACAACAAACACCGTTGCTTGGATTTATGCTACTGGTCTAAGTAATTAAATGAGCTGTATGTTTCTGTTCTCATATTAGAAAATTTTATTAGGGATAGCCGAGGAAAAGCAAAGCTTGCCATGTTGTTCTAGGTTAAATGTTGCTTATTATTGGAACGCACATAAACGTCAACGATGTTTCCCATCTTGTAACTGGATCCACTGATCCAAATATTTAAATGACCGAAAGCAAATAGATTGACAATATAAAGTATTAACAAGGATGGCTCATTAGAATGATATTTCCTCCATCCCAAATTGTAAGTTATTCCAAAAATCTTGAAGAGTCAAAGCATCTCAAGTTTGACCGAATTTTAGTCAAACTTCGAGATGTTTTGACTCTCTAAGATTCTTGGAATGACTTACAATGTTTTTTCATAATCACACAAAAGCTTTGCGTGTTTTTTATATTAAGAAATGAGATTGTTCAAAGATACAATCAAAATCGAAATCGAAAGGGGGCGTGTTACAGATATTCATAGCACTACCACGCCCCCACGAAACGACACCTTATGAATAAGAAATGAAGCCTTAAGGCCCTAAACACTTCAAAGACCCAACCACGCCGCGATTGGGGCCAACACATATATGCAGTAGTGCATCCGCCAAATAGGGGGCAAACAACAATGGCAGCAAAGCTTCCACCGTCTGCGACAACATCATCGAACTCCAAGGAAGGTAGCGGACGACAAAGTGTGGCGGTGCTCCAACAATGCCTTCAAGAAGGGAATTGACATCCTTAGACGCCAACAATGTTGGGATAATAAACGAGTAGGACTTTCATCCCAAGCCTGCTTCGGATAAAGAATCTTCAACGACGCCTCCAAGGAGGTAGATGACGCGACATTGCGCCACCGCCGCCCGGCCGAGGCAATCGGCGGGGTTTTCACCTCGATTCTTGCCATCGGGCCACCACTCGCGCCGCCCGGAACGGAGACGAATCAACGAAACATCGGAGGAGGTAGGTACCAAGCGGCGGCGTCCACCACACCAACGACGGTCAAATGGTGCGGGCCCGTGTTCGTTTTCGCCCAGCCCCGGGCGATAAACGGCGGATCGGCGTGGAAAGGTCGACCCTATATATATATATATATCCCATCGGATATATATATATATATATATATATATATATATATATATATATATATATATATATATATATATATATATATATATATATATATATATATTATCCCGGCCACCCGGGTTGCCATTTATTTTTCCATTGCTAGGGCAGGCCGAGTAGCATGATACCCGGAAGGAACAACCATGGGAGAGGAGTACCGCCACGAATAGGTGCAAACCAACCTCTCCATGATCCAATCGTGAGAGCACCACGAAGGGAGGAAGAGAATTTGAGGCCCGGCCGTGCCGCCGGGCGTTGGGGGCCAAACCCTAAATTACCCCCGCCCGCAGCCGCCTGGATCAGGGAGATCTGGCCGGGCAGGAGCCCGATTTTGCCGGTGAGGGAGGCTGGATCCGCCGCTCACCGCCGGGCCGCCGGAGTCGGGGAAGAGGAACCGAGCGGGAGGCGGAAGGAGGGGAGGGGGCGAATTTTGGGCGCCATTTTTGTTTTTATTTTTCCGTCGGCAAGGAGCGGATCCGCCGCCGGCGCCGTAACCGCTGCAATGCGGCGTCGCGGCAACGCCCGCTGCCGAAACCCCCGTCTTGTAGAGCTTTCAAATGAGGGAGACCTTTTCCCGGAGGCCGCATTTTTTCGTGCCTCTGGCGGCGGCGAGGAGAGAGGGGTAGGGATCCGGCGGCCTTTGGGCGGTTTCCCACTAGGGGGGCTGGTCGGGGGCTGGCATGACTTACAATTTAGAATGGTGGGAGTAAAACTATTCAAATGTCTTCTTTCGCTGTTTCCCATCTCGACCCATGAGTGGTTTTGTTCTTTAGAAAATTCTCCTATTTCTCATTTTTCAAAAGAAGCACGTATTGACGTATGTATATGTGTCACAATGCCATTGAAAGCTCAGTGGCCGTCCATATATATTGTTTTGGACGAGGGTTGCCATTTTCGATCGCTAGGGCAGCTCAGTAGCTGATACCAACCTCCATGCGAAGGGGATGGATGCACGCCCCTTTTTAGTTTTCTTTTTCGTTTTTTTCCAAATAAAGTGTTGCTTTGATGGCCTAGCTGCAATGTGACTCAACGTGAGAAATAAATGAGACTTTTCGTTTTTTTTTCAAATAAAGTGGAAGGTATCACTTTCATTTCACTAGGAGGCATGATCAATAAAAAATTCAGCAAAAAAAATCAAAATCCCAGCCTTTTTATCCATTTACAGCTAGGCCTCGTTTGGTGAAGCTTCAGCTCAACTGCAATTTTGTCCCCTAGATAGAAAAAAATGAGAAGAGTGCAAAAGTCAGAGAAACCACATCATTTTTGCAATACTTTATTGACTGGTGCCACAATGTCAAGAGCCACCCACCCACCCAGCCAGGCTTTCGTCTGCCCTCGATAAGATGTCCGGCGATAAGAGTAACCATGTATCAGAATTTCTCCTGATACTTTGACCCCAAGCGAAAAGAGAGATCCCATCACGTACGCCTGGAAACACAAAGAGACGAGACTTCTAAACCCATGGGGCTCTGCTCTGCACCCCGGCTGCCGCTGCCGAGAAACGCCAGCGCCTCCCACCAACCGGAGCCGCAGTTTCTTTCTTGACCCGGGGACCAACCAGCCAGCCGTCCATCAAGACCAGCTGCTCCATCGCCTCTCTTCTGCACGCAACTGTCATCGATCTGATCCGACCGCAAGCAACACCAGCCTTCCAGGTTGCTTCCTCAAAAGCCACCGAAGGTATGAACCGAATCGCGTGCCTCTTTTCCTGTCTCACATGACATCACCGCGGTCAGAGTTCAGAAACGTCGTCGTTGCAACACGGGCAAGAAACATGAGCATGCATGATGACATTGGTTTATGTTTTCATCACAGATTACATTAATCTAGACGTTCAGTACCCGTGGGCTGAGCCTGCAGAGAATCCAGTTCGTCGGGTACATGTTCCAGAATTCCAGATGTTGGAAACTTGAAATCGACCTTTTTGTAAACAAAAGATTCCTTCCTCAAGGGAAAATGAAATTGCACACGCCAATGGCCAATGAATATTATATGGTATATGCACATGGAAGTACCCTATGATTGTCATCAGGATTCAGGAGCACATGACATCAGAATATCCTCTCAGCTGCAAATTCAGATAACGCTTTCCCTTGTCTGAATTTTTTATGGATGTGCTGCTGGCAACTCTATATATGTGGGCCAAAACCAGATGAATCTTACATCAGACTCATTTGAATTGCCTTCGTTCTACTCCCCGCCTGAGCAATCATGCATGATTCCTATCTGAATGATGACTGAATCCATCGTAGTAGCGTAGGGTGATTAAAGAAACGACATGAACTAAAGAACTGCAGTCGATTTGTCCCACCATCGTATTCAGCAAGCAATCCCTCCAACTCCAAACCGCGGGCACAAAGACCTGACCTGATGGTGGTTCATGATTCGAGTCAATAAAGATGGGAAAGCAGACCTGCAGACCAAGGTCAAGTCGTGCAAGTTTCCAGAATCCAGACTCAAAGAACCTTCCATCATTTCTTTCTACTTTGAGTGGCGAAAAAAATATTATCAGGGCAGCTGAGAATTTGCATATTACGACCAAATTGTAAAGATTAGTCGTATATAGAACGTAATCACAAAGGCGGTAACAAGAATTATATAGTACTCCTGGAGCAGAACATCTTTGCTTCTACAAGAAGCACCCACAGTATTTATATACAACTGAAATGATAGAAAAAAAAAATCACTAACAAAACCAATGCTCTCTGTAGCTGAAAGCCTGAAATAACCTAGACTGGAACTTTTGGAGGATTAACTCAACTCAATTTCCGTTAATCTTTTTTCAGACCACAAGTCAATTTCCATTAATCATGAATGGGTTTATATAGAGACTACATGGGGCTTCAAAGAGATAGGAAATAAACAATAGAACTACGACTTGTAATATTCTAACAAAAAAAAAAAACATTTGCCTTGCAGTTGGAATGTCGTGGGTCCCGCTAAAATAAAAAATGGTCAACATGCAAAACGTGTTTATCAAGAGCGAATCTCGATGCTCCCTAAAAAAGATAAGTGCATAAAAAACGACTAGGAAGTGACCTTTCGTAAAAAAGATCACGCATATTGGGAACACCTTCATTGGATGACACATTTTAGCCATAACACGTACATTATCTGTAGTAAAAAATTTATCCCGGCCGGGCCGGAAACCCTGTAAAAATCTCAACGTATTTGGTGCATAAAACGGATTTATCCTGAAGTTGAGGGATTTTTTTTTTTTAACAAAAAAAATCCCATTTTCAACATGTTTGGTCCGGATTTTCGTTTGCAGGGACTTTTTGAGCAAATTTTTCGTTGCCACATGCCATTTTCCAGCGTCAGCTTTGCTGGGAGGGTACGGCCCAGGGATTAGGCGCTCCGAGGTGGGCCACGGGGATTATGGGCCATGAGAGCAAGTTCAATAGGCCAAATTTGGCCCGGTTTCTCCTACACTCTCACGTTTCGCAGTCGACGCGAGCCGGTTTCTCCCCATTCATCTTGCACGAACCACCAAAACCCACGCCGCCGCCGCCGCCGCCATGTCGTCATCGCCGTCTCCGGCGAACCGCCGTGCCCCTGGCCCGCTTGCGCTAGGGCTGGAGTCCTCGGCGAACAAGATCGGCATCGGCGTGGTCTCCCCTGTCGGGGGACATCCTCTCCAACCCGCGGCACACCTACGTGACCCCGCCGGGCCACGGCTTCCTTCCTCGGGAGACGGCGCAGCACCACCTCGCGCACCTCCTGCCTCTCCTCCGCGCCGCGCTCGCGGAGGCCGGTGTGTCCCCCGCTGACCTCGCGTGCGTCTGCTACACTAAAGGCCCCGGCATGGGGGGCCCACTCCAGGTCGCCGCCGCGGCCGCCCGCGCGCTCTCCCTGCTCTGGAGGAAGCCGCTCGTGGCGGTCAACCACTGCGTTGCACACATCGAGATGGGCCGCGCGGTCACTGGGGCCGTGGACCCCGTCGTGCTCTACGTCTCCGGCGGAAACACGCAGGTTATCGCCTACAGCGAGGGGAGGTACAGGATCTTCGGGGAAACTATTGATATCGCCGTCGGGAACTGCCTGGACCGCTTCGCCAGGGTCCTTGAGCTCTCGAATGACCCTAGCCCCGGGTATAACATCGAGCAGGTAAGCTGTTCCATCAAATGCCAATTTGACTCTCCAATAGCTGTGGTTTAATGTTTGTTTCAGTTCTAGCTGTACATGCGCATAGATGCTGTTTCAGTTCCAACAAACCTCTTGAAATTGTCTTGTAAAAGTTATGGTGCTTTTTACTGATCCACCTAGCCACTGGAACTTTATTGGACAATTAACCTACACTACGAGATTCTTAGGCAATCTAACTTATGCTAGCTGTACATTTAGTGGCTAGTTTGTTGCCTCTGTCAAACAATCGGGCAAGATTACTTTTGTATGTTTTGTTGAAACATAGAGATCATATGGTTATATTTTTGTATTGAATTATGCATTTTGCTGGGCAGATCCTATGTAGGCATAATTTTGTGTGTCATTGCTTGCGTAACAAAGTTCACCATGGATTTATTCAGTCTATGTGATCACTTGTGTTTCCTCATTTTTTATTAAACTAATGCATGTAGGTAGCCAAACACTAACTTAGTCTTATTTTGCCATCTCATACAATCAGCCAAACAGAATTTAGCTTTGTTCATACAGCCAAAGAACATTTGTTATATGATCATGTCCAGGTCAAGTGCATCCATTGGCTTGTTTGGTTCCTTAAGCACTTAACATGTATGGGATCATAATTAGCTTCATCCTATTTATGTTCTGTTGTTTCTCAAATATTTATTCGAATAAATTGAGACTAAATTTAGCAGACTGTCTGATGTAGGGTTGCATGTGTTGAGATGGTGTTTGGTTGGCTCTATGTGCTAATTTATTTGAGTGGTCATGTAGATGGATGGATTATAGGCTTTTGAGCTCTGGAAGCCTTCCCATTTTATCCAGGGCTTGAGCCTATAGGATAATCCTAGGAAGTTCCTGTTTGTTTGGCCTATGTTAAGATTCAACTTCAGCTTATAGGCTAGTTGAAGGTGGAGAATAGATTGGTTAAACATGTTGGATCTTTATGCATACTGTAAGCATAAGCCATACAGGACTTTTACAGGACACTGCTTAATTTATCTCTATAAATTTAATAGAAACTATTCTACTCTCTGCTTCTGGATTGTTGATTGTCATCGGATAAATCACTAACATCAGTGCATAATTTTTTTATACTTATGTTTGCATCAACTTTGCATCTCAATGTCACAAGGGTCTGTATATTCAGATTGTCCCTCTGTTGCATGTCATCATTGGGTTAGCTATGTTTTGGAGGTCAATCATTGTCTATGGGTGGCATGATGGGCCCTGCTCTCATGGAGAGGTGTCTTAGAATGGTAGTTATGTATACATCTGTCTGTAGGATTGGCTGAAATCATGGTACCTGAGCAGTGATTATAATTAAAGTAATATTGTTTTATATGGTGTTATTCTTTCCCAAAATCAACACAGCCAGTGAGACACAGGAAAGGGATTTTGCTTTATCCCAGTCATAATTTCGATTATCTATTGCAATTTTATCCATCGGTCAAAATAAGTGTCGTTTTTGGGCTGTCTATAGTAATCGCATTCAAACTTTGACCATCAATATATTCCCAAATATTTTTATTAAACTTTTGAAAATGGGTACAGCCAGATTTGTCTACAAAAGAACTTCCAAAATATCATAAGCTTCATATATTTAGCAATTAGCAATTATTAGTGGTCAAGATAGTGTCTCTATGACTATGCAGCATTGCATCTGTTCTAAATGACGCTTAGTTTTGATACAATGGTTTTTTAAATAAGCTCGTAAAATGCTTTATGCTATTTGTGCCAATGGCCAAACTATTACCGTCTCCTTCAATAAATCCTGAAATGCTGCTAATTCAATTATCTTCCAACACAGTTCAATTCTTACTTGATCCTAGAGGATAGTTACTGTATACTTGTTACTTTACTACATATAGACTGAAATCAAAATCATGGTTTCTATGGTCTTATTATTTGTAACATTAAGGATTCATATTACTCAAGGTTTAAGCATTTTCTTTTTTGTCATAAAATTTGTAGTTTTGGGTACTGCTGTTGCCTGATTGCCCTAACTATAAGTATAGAACTGTGTTGTCTGCCTACCGCCCTACCTGCCTTAGCCATCAGCTCAAAGAGAATCTTGGTCAAGTACTGAAGTTACATATCTTACATTTCTTTCCTCCTCTTCTGCTGGTTTTCTGTTGTTGCCTATTCACGAGTATGAGTTGGTTAGCTTTAAGTTGTGGAAACTGGAAATATCTCAACTTGATTAGCATTTTAACTTATTGAGAAAACATGATTTATTTCTGAAGTGGTAAATCATGGTATAATTCTTAATCCTTTATTATTAACACTGGCAATATGATATTGTTTTCTACCATTCTACCTTTCATTATTGTATTACCTGTCACCATTAGTTCTTTTTCTTTTTTTTTTTTTGAAGACATTTTCTCTTTAAACAGATTTATGTCTTTGTACAACGTGGCTTATTCTTTTCACATCCTTGAGTTTGTTTTTTCTTAATGTACCGCATTTATTTTCCTTGTCCAGCTTGCAAAGAAGGGAGAAAAAAATTTATTGATCTCCCTTATGCTGTGAAGGGTATGGATGTGTCATTTAGTGGCATATTGAGCTTTATTGAAGCTACGGCGATTGAAAAGCTTAAAAATAATGAGTGCACACCTGCAGACCTATGCTACTCATTGCAGGTACTTGCATGCTCTTAAACTTCTTCCTCCTTGTGGATAACAATTGGTTATGGTGTTATGCTTTGTTGACAGTGACACTGATGAAATTCGTAATTTGCCCAGGAAACTGTATTTGCCATGCTTGTTGAAATTACTGAACGTGCCATGGCTCACTGTGATTCAAAGGACGTTCTTATTGTTGGTGGCGTTGGTTGCAATGAGCGTTTACAGGAGATGATGAGGATAATGTGCTCAGAAAGGGGGGTAGGCTGTTTGCAACTGATGACCGCTATTGTATAGACAATGGGGCAATGATTGCATACACTGGTTTACTGGCATATGCACATGGTGTTACCACTCCCTTGGAGGAGTCGACATTTACGCAAAGATTCCGAACTGATGAAGTTCATGCGATTTGGAGAGAGAAGGAGATGCCGGTGCTAAACAGCATTCATTCAGATGCAATGGCTGAAGTATTTAAAGATGGAGCCTCCATGCCGACACCAATTGTTGTAGATTCCTGAGGTACAATTGGTCTTTACAATTATGTCTCACTGCTAATATTTTTTTCATGATAACTAATGCAATTTGGATTGCTGGAGACAATCCCTACCAGTTACTCCATTCCAAATTATAAGACATTTTGGCTTTTCTATATACATAATTTATGCTATGCACTTAGATATACACTATCGATACATAGTTGGCGTATCTAGAAAAGCCAAAACGTCTTATAACTTGAATGGAGAACTTGACAATTCATGTGGAATTGTCGATGATATGGTGGTGTGTGTGTGATCCCACTTCTTATGGGTTTGATTTTTCTACATGATGAATATTCTCTACAAATGAAGTTTTCTAGTGGCATGAGTTTCACATTGTGCGCAAACCATTCTGTTAAATTGCAAAATTATGCAATGCTTTTGGACAATATGAAACAGAAGAAACCATTACATATTTTTTTTATGCTTCACTCCATATCCTTATGTGTTTTCTGAGCAGTCACAATCTGACAAACTAAGGTAATTGTTTCTTTTCTGTCACAGGCAGTATACGGGAAAGTCTAGGAGTAGGAGCACTACGTTTGCATGCAGTTTGGGAGAAGACATTCCAGGTCAGGCACATGGCAGGTGGCTCGGAACTGTTGTGCTTCCGTATGAACAGCATGTAAACTGAATATGTTGTATGCCTGACATACCGACATGGATCAAACCTCACGAATCACCCTAACATTCTGGTTAGTTACTTTTCATCGAGTGAACTTCTGATTGCTGTAAACAATAGATGCATTTCCACACAAGGTTGATTCTTTCCACACAAGGTTGATTCTTAAGTTACTGGTGATGGTAATCTGTTTCCGTTCTAAAGCAGCCCCTTTTGGATGGACATTTGATTCCTGGTAACATGAGTCTATAAAACCCCCCACAAACGTTTGTATAGATTGCGTGCGTTACATAGAAGCTAATGTCCTTGGAACGTGGATAATGATTTGGCTATGTTGGGCAGTGGCCTTTTTTACCATCCATGACGCTATGCAGATCATGGATACTTGATGCGCCTCTTGATGCAAATGTGATTCGGCAAGCATAGTCGGTCTTGCTCATAGAAGCTGTGTTGGCAAAGTTGTCTACGGACCGGGTGTCATTTCTGTTGGACACACATGCGACTGGTAACGGGCCGTGAATTTTGTGATGGTCTGACAGGAGATGCAATTCTGATTTGGCAAGGAAATTGATCAGTGTGTATTGGGCTGTTGGCTACGGCCCATGCATCATTTATGTTGGACACCCATGCGACTGGAAACCGGCTCTAATTTTGTGACAGTCTCGGTCCTGTCTATTCGGTTAGGGGGGAGGGTCCTTGAAATCATTCCAGATGGATTTGGTTCATTATTCCAGATGAATTTGATTCATTAATCTGTAGTTCCTGGCTCAAATTTATGTAACTGAACACATCCTTACGGAAGATTCATGTTATCTGAGTTTTATATTTAATTATTATTGTTCTTACTAAAATATAGTTGTAGTAATGCATTATGACAAGTGGGTGTATTTGTATGTTCCCTTTTGCAGGGAAATAAATTTCGTGGCTCAACTATATGGTTGAAAACGAATCAGACATGAATAAATCTCTATCTTTATCTATCTATATACGTATAATATAATCTATAATAGCACTTATAATAATATTAAAAAAAAATAAAGGGTTTTCTCTATCTATCTATACCTATAATATTAATCTATAATTTAATAATTAAAAAAATGAAGGGCGTTTTCTATTTCGTATTTTTACTTTCCAAAATGTCGTTGTGTCATGTCCTGTCTTTTTTACTTTCCAGACTCTCGCACTCTCCATGTATGAACCAAACTTTTGACCTGTGTTTATACGAGTTAGCACAACTACTTACGTCTAGCGATTATATGCCGTCCAATTCCAAGATGTGACAAGAGATTAGAGTCAGATTCCCCAATATGTATTAGAACAAATGACATAATTATTATTTAAAATTTTAAGACACAATTCATGTTTCAGGTGGTCACACAACAAGGCATACATTCATTGCAATACACGGTACAATATGCTACTATTTACTACTCCCTCCGTTCCACAAATAAATGTTAGTTTTTTACTTCTACGGTCCTTGTTTAACCGTTCATCTTATTTAAAAAAAAATTAAGAAACTTTAGTTATTTTGTTATGACTTATTTTATCGTTAGAGATAATTTCATAATGATTTATTTATTTATTTATTTATTATTTGAATAAAAATTAAATAAGGCGAATGGTCAAATAAGGATTGTACAACTCAACAAATGAGACTTTTATCTCGTGGGATGGAGGGAGTACTATTTATTCATCGGCGACGATAGCGCCCACACGTCGGGCCGCCGCGCGCCGCGCTGCACCGCCGCCGCTGGGCCCCTATCTGCACCTTCGGCTCACTTAGCTAACCGCTGGTGCGGCGCCTCCGCTCGTCATCGGTGCTTGCGGGGGACGCCCTCGCCTGCCCGGGCCCCCGCTGCCAGCGTCGCGAGCCCGCCGCCCACCGCCCGTGTGTCGCGATGGCAAGCTCCTCGATCTCCAAATCAGTAGCGTGGCGGCGAGGCGCCCTTGGCCCCAACCATGGGGAGCTTGAGTTAAAAGTCCTAAATGGCTAGAGGGGGTATATAACCTACTAAAAACTTCTACAAAACACCAGAGCAACTTGTTAGAATAACAAAAGACGATAATCGCGGTTGCACTAGCTCTACTTGTCGGAAAGCCACATATTGACAATTCTAGTTGCTAAAGTCTCTAATCCACTCAACTAGCTAGGTCACTACTTTACCAACTAAGTGAGCTAACTAGATAACACTACACAAGCACAATATATAACACTGTAAAGCAAGATAATGAGGAGGTGTTATACCGATATGTCGAGGCAATGATCCAATCACCGAGCTGGTCTAGGAGTGGTGCTCTACAAGAGTAACAAGAAATCACCGGCAACGATGACCCTCAAATGCCTCTAAATGCAACTCTCAAAGCAATGCACTTGAATCTCACCCAATCTCTCAAAGTTATGCTCTCAGGCAAGTGGTGAGAGAGGGGATAAGTTTTGCTCAGCTCAAAGTGTATGGAATGAATCAAAACATCCAAGAGAGAGATAGAGCCGGCCACCCAACTATTTCTATCCGGATGCTCGTGCCTACTAGTTACCTTTTATTCATGTCTGATTCATAATCAACCATAAAGTTGAGCCACAAAATTTATCTCCCTGCAAAAGGGAATATACAAATACACCCACTTGTCATAATGCATTATTACAACTATATTTTAGTGAGAACAATAATGACTAAATATAAAACTCAAATAATTACATGAGTACTAAAGATGGAAAACTTCAAATCTTCCGTAAGGCTATGTTCGGTTACATAAATTTGAGCTAGGAACTATTCAAGGTCATGAAGACTAAAACAAATTAATCTAAAACATCTATTAATTGTGGCTAATCACATGAAAAAAATATTGCAACTTGCTCTTCTATACAACTATGAATGTTGTCCCTCTCCCTCAGCAAGTTTCTTTCCCTAAGTAAGCTATATATATCCTAAAAATGGGTCATCTCTCCTCAAGCAAAGCACGTTTGGACACTCTATATCATCATAGGTATATATTTTGTTCAGATTCTTGTCTTTATTTCATCCATAGCACACATTGGGCCATAACCAATATGATATTTGCAGGGCTAACCAACTCTACTACTCATGATGAATGCATACACAAAGTCAATAGTAGCTACCTGCATAATAAGGGTGCCTCCTTCTAGATCCATCTATGTAGACGACAATCGGTATATAACACAAACAAAACTTAGCATCATGTGCATGGACATCAGGTCATAATAAAACTACAGTGACATATCATATGCAAGGAGAGAGGACATGAAAATACATAAGAGGTCTAGGCTATAGCTTACACATGTATCATAAAAGGCATGTGGACAATAGCTCAGGTTAACCACATACATGGACAATAGTGAATCATCTCATCGATAATGGCATCACATGTAACCAACCACACCAAAACATTACCACCACCAGCAAAAAAGTAATTAAGGAGGAGGGTTTGTTCATCTTTACTAGGCTTGGTTGAAGAAGGAATCCACCAACAAGGACATATCAGAGGGGAGAAAAGGAAGTACCACAAGATCTAAAAACCTACACAAAAGACATCCAATTAATGGAGCAAAATAGATGTGTCATGTCCTGAGCTAGGGTTTGTAGCAAGGGGAAATAAACAAGGGAGAATGGAACTTGCCCGCACAAACCCACTCATTAGGATCATCTCATTCTTTTGCAAACCCCGACGAGACAAGAGGGTTAGGCGCCGCAATGGAATTCGGGGAAAGATCGCGAGAGGTGAGGAGGGATTCAACTAATCTTGAGGATGAAATGGAAAGCAAGCAAAGGAAGAGCGGGTCGGCCGGGGGTGGGGGGGGGGGGGTGGGGATTTATGGCGGCGGCGGTGGGAAATTGAGGCGGTAACCCCAACCTCCCCAAACACATCATGGTAGATTCTAGAGCCCATACGCTGCCCCGTGCACCACCACGACCAAGCTCCAAGGAAGCACATTGTTTACCCATGGGAGAGCCATGACACATGAGACAACTTTTGTAGAGGAGTGGCCTAGCGAAAACCCTAGACTAGAAAACAAATCACGTGTGTATCTTGCATGTGGTTGGTTGGGCCTCATACTGAGCAACCAATCGTGCCCTAAAATATAGTTACAAATACAACAATAGGTGACCATCTTATATATTTTAAAATAAAGAGTATATATAGCTCAATAAGAACTATAACAAGTAGATAATTCCTTCTCTAAAGCTTTGGCGCTGAGTACAAGTGTAATTAATGAATTGTCTTCTTTCACAAAAGAAAATATTTGATATATATGTAACTATTGAAAACCATAGTTTTTTTGTAAACCATGGTACCAACATATATACTCACTCATACATGTATGTGTACATACATCCTATCCAAACATACACCTTCGAAGGACTAAGCCGGCGATAGATGTCAAGATTGATAAAATCGCCACATGTGTCTTGCTATTGATAACATTTTGCCTATCAAGGTAAATGTGAGTATCCACAAACTTAAAAGTCCGTAAATCAAATTAGTTGAGTATATTTCATCGTAGAAAATCTAGGGTAAATTGAATCCACCATACAACAACTTGTATGGTTGTATGTCTTTGATCCAACAACTTGTAAAACATGTAAGTAAATACATGAACTTTTGTCACATATATGTCATGCTGTGTAACTTTGCCACCATGGTGAGTGATACTTACAATTTTATGCAATTTTCTTCCTTTCTTTATTCCCTCTTCTCTTCTGGCTCCTATGTGGTTTATTTCCATTCTTTTCATCAATTGTTTGTCTCTTCAACACTTCACCTAGAGTGCCATAATGAGTAGCGCCGGATCAAATTAGATCAGTGACATCACATACTTGGTAGCCTTCAATGTCGAGGGAGCCACATGGCACGAATAAAATGGATGAAAACCAAATGAGAGGGGAACAAATCAGCTGCCGACCCCCATAGTTTTGGCAAATCCTATATAGATTAACCGTTTGCTAGTACATTTTGTGTGATGATCAAATGGAGCAGACCTCAATGATTTCATGCCTGGCTTCACCCACTTTATATATGCATAAAACCGTCCATATTTAAATGTCATATGTCCTGGGAAATACGCTACACTACATACATAGGACTATAGACGCGCACATTTGACAAGTTAATGCATTCTCGCTCTGTCCTAATTTTTCATCTACAGTAAACCTCCCATTTGAATCCTAGATGTTGAGTTAAATTATGCATTAATTTGGCAAATGTGTGGGTCTATAGATGAGAACGTTCTGCAACTTGTTTGATCAAAGCCATGCAACTACTCTATACTTGGCTGCAAAAAAAAAGAATAATAATAATAATAATAAAAAAATAACCTACATACTTGTTGTACAGTGTGTTGACGTAATTTAACCCGTAGGTTGAGTTAGACATAGTTTACTGTTAAATTATTATTTTATTTTACTAGAGGTAGAATAAATAACGCTTTGAAAAATTACATTAATTCCAGGGTGGTAGCTAGAGCCGGCCGTCGTCGCGTGGTCTAACCGCGTTTGACAGGTGGTTGACAGGTTGACTACAGTATCACGTTTGCGGACGTAAGCTCATTTTGCGGCGGGCGGCCGACCCCTTCTCGAGGAAGATTAGACCGGGCTTCTTTCTCGTGTCCGGTGGACCCCACCCCCCAGAGGCTACTTCTTCTTTCTTTTTCTTTCCCCCCCTCGCTCGTCGGTCCCATTCCATCAGATGCGGTGATAGCGAGCGTGAGCAATGATGCCCGAAGGAGCCCCGCGGTGGCTTGGGTAGCAAGGAAGCGGCGGCACACAAAAAGCACGGGATCCATCCTTCCCGTTCATACCCGACGACCCCCTCCGCCTGGCTTCGATCTTCTGGTCTCTGCTGCTCGGGTCGGGTGGTACGCTGTTCTCCACTTCTCTCTTGCTCCGATCCTCCGGCAACCGCAGCGATCCGAGCTGCATCGCGATTCTTTCGCGACCACGGACCACCGCCGCCGCCGGCCGACACCTTGCTGTGAGCTCTCTCTTTTTTGCTTTTCACGTTTTCTCGATCTCTCGATCTCGTGCGTTTCTCGGTTTTCCCTACTGCGACCGTCAGATCTACGAGGATCTGAGTGTCCAACTGGGCGGCGTTGTGTTGTGCATGATTTGGGTTTGCACAAGCTCTGAATTTCAGACGACACACAGTGCCATACCGAGCTTGTCTACCTGCGGGTGTTTTCGATTTATTATTACCTCGTTGTCTGCTACCCGCGCGCAGTCTCCACTGTTTGATTGAATGCTTTTGCGTTCATCGATCCATTTCTGGGCTCCTTGCACTAGCAGTAGCTCCGAATCAAAGTTTCTCAGCCATAGTCACCAACCTTTGTCTACCTTCGGATTTTCGATTTGTTTGTCGATCTACCCCCAGTCTCTACTTTTTGATTGAATGCTTGCGTTCACCCATTTCTGGGTTCCTTGCAGTGGTAACTGGTAAGATAAACTGGTGATCCATGGCAGGAACAATCTGCGTGTTCAAATTCAAAATACAAATCAGATGACAAGTAGTGTCCATATATACGATATATGCTGCGCTTTTCCCCCAGTGTACGTACTTGATGACGTTTAGCTTTGGTGAGGCACTCTGTAGAATCAAGAGGGGAACATTCTTCAGTCTTCAGTCTCCTATCCGATCCAGAGCCACCTACCTGTAAATTCTTATTTCAATCTTATCCTCATCAGTCCTTTTTTGTATGCTTACAATAGCAATATCTGGAAACTTTGGGGGTCCTCCCAGTCCAAAATACAAATTCTTCTGGTTCCTTGCAATTTAAAACCGCATAGGAACTTCTGATCATAGACTCTCCACGCCCGTGGATGGCCAAACGTTGGTGTTTGGGCGCCCCTTTGCCATTGCAGCCTGGAATTGGGCATCCACTTTTAAATACTGTTGCTGCTTCACTAGGGGTATTTGTTTTTTTTTTCCAAGATCGGGTCATACCCGTTTTTCATTAAGAGGAAAGCAAATACGTACAGCATAGGAAAACATTAAGCTAGACCCGGCATAGGAGGCGAGAAGCCACCTTTGGGTCCAGAAACCTACCTACTCGATCCCGAATGAAACGATTACATAAAAAGTGTTCTAAGACTAATACACGACGCTACTGTCACTGATAATCCGGGGCAAGCGTGTCCAGCTCCGCACCCGCCACAGCCTTCACCCCCTTCTCCTGGAAGAGGGTCTCCAAGGCAATGCTAGACTGCTCGAACGGCATGGACAACATCGCCCGGTGAAACTCATCAAAGCAGACTTATAGGCGTATTTGCAAGAGTCTTAATTTGGTTGGGTACGTAATGCACAGCTTTGATCACATGCTTGGTCAGCGATCAATTCGATCAGCGCTAGTTTGGTGGGAAAGCATCGACTGCATCCCATCAGTTGCAAGACAGTGATTGCACTACAGCATTATAATCTTGGGTTGCTGGGAAGTGCTGAAATAAATAAATACAGGGATTTTCTAGTGCAAAGAGGCAATCAAATCATCAAATTCTACACAAAAGATCAAAGATATAGGGCTTTGCTTTGGTATAGGACGGGAACAGAGCACTTATCTAGGCTCATCCAACGTTTTTGACAACTGTTTTTCTCTCTTTCACGGTCAGGGCTAGGGATTAGTCTTTGCGGACTTAGGCCAACATCTTTCTAAAAGGCATCATGCTTCTTTCATTTTATGACAACATGCAGCTCTACTTCTGCTTTTTTGTTACTATGTATAAATGCGTGAATCCAACATGAACAGGGGGCACTCAGACGCCATGAGCAGCAGCAACAGCTCCTCGGACCTCAGTGAGGAGAAGCTTAAGGACCAACAACGCTTGACGCCAGCTTCCCGGCGCTGCCCTAGCTGCAACCATGAGCTCGACTGCAATCCGGTATATATGCTAAATTACTAGTTTGCAGTAACAATGATTCTTTCTGTTTTTCTAATTTCTGATACATAAGCATGTTCATTCAAATGGTTCTATTATATTGCAGGACATGGTTGGCTTTCCAGCCGGTGTCAGGTTTGATCCGTCGGACCAGGAGCTCATAGAGCACCTGGAGTCCATGGTGAAGGAAGGAGGCTCTAGTGCACACCCGCTCATTGGTAACTTCATACACACACTTCAAGGAAACGATGGCATTTGTTACACCCATCCTGAGAATCTCCCTGGTGAGATCATACTCTCCCCTTCAGCTCACACACACGCACTGCCACCATATCATGTATGTTTTTATCAGCTACTACTAATTTAGAGCTATTTATAATATGACAGAACTCATCATATTCTAGAAAGTGAGCATTAGGTCCTCTAGTTTTGATGATAGGTGTGGTCAAACACCTAATCACTTCGGTCCTCTTCGGCTTGAATTTATGTGTCTATCTCTTCTTAATAAAAATGACGCACGGTTAATGCATGCACGACGACCCGTGCTATTAGCATACGCACGCACACTACTCTAGTACTCCACTGAGCCCCGGGCTTCTCCCCAGATCCGATGACCAAATGCCACCTCCTGCCTGGCTCTGGTGACGAAAAGTCACTCTGTCGCCAACAAGTCGAGAGTGATCCCCATCCTGAGTGAGAGGGGGCTATGTGTTCTGCAGTAATTGCATGCATGGCCAACGTAAGGCTTTACCTAATAAAGAACTGCCTAGTTCCTTCTAGATTGGATCCTTTTTTTTTATTTCAATTAGAGTTTTTGTGGCAGTTGAGTTCTATTTCTTTTTTTTTCACAAAGAATATTTCTGTTGACATCGATCTAAATCTATAGATCTGTAATACATGATCACATAATCATGTTGATCACTTGAACTTGGTGTGCTCCCATCTGCCACCTTTTAATGGATTTGGTATTATCCACCTCCTCCACATGTCCTTAGTGTTTGCAAATACATTCTTTATCTATGCAAAATTGGCGCTGAACACACTCAGTTCCTCTGATCCCTCATGATGGGAAGATGCTTAGGAAGTTTAAATAATATAGGTAGCTATAGTGTTAGGCTACCTTTTTTTTTTTTTTTCAGCTGGGGCTAGTTTTCTACACTTAATTTACTATGTATAGTTGTTAAATATGCTAATAAACATGCAAGTGTAATCATAATTGACACTAATCACCAGACCTGACATATTAGTATGAGTGAAAACAGTTCAACTGATAGGCATCCCAACTTGTTACTTTGTTAGTTGTATGTAGCCATGACTGCTCAAACTCTTGTGCTTATACCTAGTTAATTTGATTACCACTAGGTGTGACAAGAGATGGCCTCAGCAAACACTTCTTCCACAAGTCATCCAAAGCTTACACCTCTGGCACAAGGAAGAGGAGAAAGATCCAGCCAGAACGTGGCCTTCGCAGCTGTGACGTTGTTGGCGAGGCGCGGTGGCATAAGACTGGCAAGACACGTCCGGTGATCATTGGTGGTCAGCAGAAGGGGTGCAAGAAGATCCTGGTGCTGTACAGTAACTATGGAAAGCAAGGGAAGCCAGGGAAGACCAACTGGGTGATGCACCAATACCACCTCGGCAAGGAGGAGGAGAAGGATGGGGATCTGGTCGTGTCTAAGGTCTTCTACCAGCAGACACTGCGTTCTACCGCGACAACGATGGAACAGAGTGATGAAAAGGTAGAAGTGACCTCAGAAGCCATGAAAGATAGGCTCCCTGGGTGTGGCGCGGAGGAAACCGCTGAAGCTGCGGACACCATGATGCAAATGCGGCAGCACCACCAGCAGATCCAGGCTGATGGACATAGCAGATTTACTTCTGCCAAGATGTCCCATGAGGTAATTTGTCACTGTTGTCTTTCCCTTCATTCTGGATCAATTCTCAGGAGTTTTAGGCTTTTGGCATTATATTTTTTTGACGTAAAATGCTTTTGGCATTTCAACGAAATTAGCAAAATATTAGTTAGCTCAGAATGCATTTGATGTATATGCTATATGCGACACTTTTCTTGAACTTGAAAGCTACTAGTCCATTCTATGTAGGTAACCACGAAATAACCCTTTCCCTTCAGCACCCAGACATCTTTTTCACCTTTATTTTTTATAATAAATAAATAAATATGTTTTAATTGTTAAGTTATTACATGGAGAACAATCAACAGGTAATTGGTGCATGTCCGACTTTGAAGGGAACGAATACACACACATAACACAAGCGGAGAACAAACCACTATTGTAAACACATCTGGATAAAATTGCATCCGCGCCCACAAAAGCAATGATTATACCATTAATCTCCTCTTTTTAATTCAACTAGTTAATGTGTCAGCGACTCTAGTTCCTTTAAGCACACAAAGAGTTATTCAAGGAAATGTATAATAATCTTATCGGTACCATTCATGTTTTGATGCAGGTAGGTGTAGGCGACCCATTAGCTGGTGATCAAGGACAGCTGCATGAAACTCACCGCATACCATCAGCACATAAAGTCCGATCAGTGCCCATAAAACCAGTGAACACCATGTCTTTTGTTGAAAGCACACCCTTGAACACAGGATCAACCAAAGTATCACCTGGAGTGCAATATGCCGCAGTCCTCCTGAACAATGGTGAAAAACAAGAGGTGCTGTTCAATCTATTATGGACCATTTTGCTGAAAATACTACTATTGCATAAAGTTGCGTTAGATCATCTGCTAATTCTCTTCGTACATATACTCAAAAAGGAAATGTCTTGTTATTTCTGTTGGTCATTTACTCATGCAGTCCATTTTCTGTAATATACTATATGATTTATATTTCAACTTGAACTTTGAAACAGGATCAGCAGCAGAAGAAGAAAGTTGACCGCAGAAGGCTTTGTAGTTCGGAAGAAGCCATGATAGCCAGCCAGACAACAAGCACAGCAGAAGTAAGTTGTCTGTTGTACCTTTTATATATAATGTCACATATAGTCCTTTATATATGATTAGATCGATTAAAGTAACCTTGGGCGTACCTGCTTGTGCTCTATCTGCTAATCGTTTTATGACGGTATCATGAAATAAGCCGACACGACTGCTATTTTTCACCCCATTCTCGCTTCATTATTTGGGCGAAATTCAGAGATGCCTTTATTAAGAAGCACGCATGTTTAGACAAAATACTATCCTACTAGCGTTTACACGTTTTGCAGTACTAGGGCCTAAATTCTAGTGTAAACGCAAGACTGGACCTTCTTTAATTTCAAAAGCAAATCAGCAAGGTCAGATGCACTTTAAATATTTCTCTTATCATGTCATAGCATTGCTCTTCTTTTGGTCATATAGTGTCTATGCATTTCTTGAAAGTAGATGCAATAAAATTGGTGGGGGGTCATATTGCCATGCTATAGGCTAAATGTTTCAAGTTTATTTCTCTAATTAATATAATGTTGAGATATTGAATTGAGCAGAAAGATATATATTTATATTTCATATTTTCCCTGTTCATGTTGTTCCTATAATAGGAACGAAGGAAACCAAACATTTCCTTTTCATTGATGGGAAATCATTGTCTACTTGTGATGCAAAATACAGATTAAGAAGCATATCCCACATGTTGTGGGAGTTTCTGAAAATTCTTTGCATGCATGAGTTAGATATACTTAATAGGAAACAATTTGCAAAATTTATTTTGTTCATAGTCATATAGCAATAAGTAGTTTCCATATATAACACTAAAAAAAGGAGAAGCAGCAACCATAGAAGTTACTTTCCTTACCTTGATTGATGTTTTCAATATTGTTAGTGTCATTTAATTTACATGTGTACATATGTTTTGGCCTGTTCCGGTTATGTAGGACGATGTGCAGGAAGCTTCAACTCAGCCCAAGGAGCTAAAACGGCCTTATCAACACTGGCCTCCTGATCACCACCAAGATGGATAGCACTGCTAGCTGTACCATCAAATCAATCTGTTTTTTTTTTTTTTTTTTTTTTGAGAATGATCAAATCAATCTGTTAAGTCATGAATCAATCTTAGGAGCATCAAATCAATACACTGCATTACTGCCTGGTGGTGCTTCCTGCTCTACCACAAGGTTTTTGGTAGAGCTAGAATTTTTAGGTTATGAGCCTTTGGTGACATTTGAGATGAACTCTACTACTAGTTATAAGTAATATATATACATGTAATTGTTCAGGATATAATAAATGTCTTGTCATATCTATAAGCTTAATAATATATATGGGGGAAAACTTGATTTTGACCAGTTATTTCTCTTTCATTTTTGAAGAAATCTGACTACCCGTATGAGTACCTAGACTAGTAATATTCTTAGTTCAGGCCAGATTGCAATATAATCCTTGGAACTTTTATTTGTTATAGCAATTATCTACGTGCAACTGCCAATATGTCTTCAAATCAGACCGTATCATTGGTGATGAATGCAAGTTGTTAGGATCGCGATCCTAGGATTGTTTTTTTTCTTGACACTACCAACCGTAGGATTCTGTTGATGTCGACCAAAGGGCGTTCGATGATTTTTCATAATGATAGAGAGGTCTTAAAACACATTCAGCTCACAGAACCAAAAGAGGAGAAAACGGCGCTTGCCTCTGATGAAGTCAGCTTAGCCAACTCCATGGGTCCGGCTTAGCTGGTACCTTAACCTAGAGTTGGCTAGTCTAGGCCCATGATAACCGGCTTATCACCGACTTAGCCGACTCCCTAGTCAGCTCTGTAGACTTTTCTACCGAGTATTGTATCTATTTTGGACGTGGGTAATTTGAAGAACACATTTTACTTTTTTCTATTAGGATAAGACCACCCCTCTGTATATATCAGAGGATCACAACCGACACTCAATCTTCACATTTGTTACCCAACTTTTATCCTTTTCCAACCGTCCTGGTCATTGCATCTATCTCTCCCCGACTTTCATCGGCCTTCTAGGTGGCCTTGTTGATGGACTCTAGAACAACCCTAGGTGTGCTCCATCAAGACGGATCCACCAGAGAGGAATCCCTAGGACGGACGGGCTCTAGGTCACATACGGGATAAGGAGTGCGATAGGGTAATTTAAGAAGTAACAAAAAGTCAGAATGAAAGAAATCATTTGCAGATTTGCTTCTGTCAGCATCGCGGCTACATCAGCTACTCAAGCCCCAGAGAAATTGGAGAACATCCAGGCCTCGCCATCAAGCCCGACAAGGCCCAGAAGGATGGCTCGGCCCAACCCAAGAGTTGTCGTCCCAGAGTGGACTGCCTAAGTGCTATTTGTATCGTGTGTGTGACGGAAGGGAGGATTCATTCACTGTTGAGAACTCTGTAACCTGAACCCATCTCCCTCCTCCTTCTCCTTTGTTCAATCTGCTATCCCCGCAGCGAAACTTGCTACCCAAGTTGTATTGTTTGAATCCCTTCTCTAGAACACGACGTTGTGAACAACTTCTTCATATTAGGCATACTTATTTATAATGCTTATAACCATATGGGTGAACACATGGAATTTTCTGTTGGAAGTATGCCAAGAGCGTCCAGCCATGAATTGGTCCATAGATTGAGCCCAGGTGAGGATAATTGGACTTTATATGCATGGCCTGGCCTATGTGGTGGAAAGCCCACTATGACTCTTTTCCAATTTTACTTTAAATGGAGGAAAAAGTCCATTTTTTCTTCAACGTTTACGAGAGTCCATTTTCTGTCTCTCAAACTCCAAACCAGGCAAACCATCTTGCTCAACCTATCAAACCGTGCATTTTACCTCCCTGAAGTGGTTTAAAAGGTCTTTTTGTCTTTTATTTACTTACTTAGGCTAAATATTTAAAAAATCATAGAAAAAACATAAAATAGAAAATCCAATTTTCAAAATTGCAGTTAGTACAAAATTTTGATGTAGTTTTACACCTATGATTTTCTATAATTAATTAGAATAATTCATAATGGCAATAGTGGTCACATTGTGGTGAATTTTCTATGGCGGTCTAATTGTTATATGCTTAAAAAGTAGTAAAAATTTTATAGTCACTAGATCGTGAATAATAACTAAGTTATACATAATCAATGAGCATGAAATTTTTTCTAAAGGCTATTTTTATATGCGAGACTAGTAATTTGGCCTCTTGGGCCCGTTATTGGTTTTTTTTTTTTTTTTTTGATCTGGTCATTTTACTTGACTCCTAAAATGATTTGTCCACCTTCGAAAATTACTACATATATGTTAGGAGACATCATAGGCTTTGTGTCCGCCTCTATAAATTTAGAGGTCATGTCATGCATGTTGTTGAAAGATGCAGATCGGCCACGCTTCGTGTTACCATGTGTGTATGTTTTCTTGAGAGCTAAGTTACTTGTATTGGAAGTAGGCCAGATTGCAATCTCTTTGTAATCTTTGTTTCCTTGCAACTCAAGTTGCCTTGTAACACAAGTGGTAATACCACCATGGGAGTGTTTCCCATCCTATATTAACACAAAGCTATGAGCCTGAGAGGGCATCACGTTACCCTAATCTTGAGTGTTTGTTTCATCAACAACCAAAATACTCTACCTTCGCATCTTTGGTTGCGCTTGTTGGCTTAATATATATTCGCCCTTACAACAATAGAAAACTGCAATACTGATCCAAGCAATACATGTTCCACGGTTACAGTTGTATGCACAAGGCCTTCAAATGCTTAGAAGTCAAAATGGGTCGAGTCAACATCTCATGAGATGTTATATTCGCTGAGAATGTTTACCCATTTGCTAGCTTGCACTCTAATGTCGGTGCTCATCTCTGTTTTGATATCTCTCTTCTCCCGAAGCATTTCGTCCATCCTATGATCATGGGGCCGATTCAAACTATGATCCTTCATTTGCTAACCCCACTAATGAAAATGTTGTAGATGTTGCATAACCACATCGACCGTCCATCCTATGATCATGGGGCTGATTCAAACGATGAAGAAGTGTGTTTTGGGACCCTGTCTCCCTGCTGAGTGTAGGCGGGAATTCCATTGGTGATCCGGTAGCAGGCTAGGGCGGATCAGCCTTGGATCATGCACGAGATCCATGTCGCCTCCGTGTCCACATGGCAGTGTCTCGTCACCCTGGGGACAACACGCACATTCGTGCGCACATCCACGACCATGATAGGGACCCCTATCAGGGGCGGGGCCGGATCATCATCATCATCGCATGTGCTAGCCTTGCCTCTTTGCCTGTCTCACACCGCAATTGCATCATCGCCACCAACACGACCTCAAACACGATCGCAAAGATGGTATTCGTAAGCCCAATGTGTACACTTATGCAACTGCCAGGTATGGCAATCTTGCCTCGGCTTCTAAAGAACCAGCAAGTCTGAATGATGGACTTTCTAATACACATTGTAAGCAAGCTATGGATACTCAATATTCTGCACTCATTAAAAATAAAACCTGGCACTTTTGTTCCTCCTCGTTAAAGACAAAATATTATAGATTGTAAATGTGTTTATAAAATCAAGAAGAAAGCTGAAGGAACAATAGACGGATACAAAGCTTGGTTGGTTGCATATGGCTTCAAGCAAAGGTATGGAAATGATTATGAGGACACCTTCAGTCCGGTTGTTAAAGCAGCCACAATTTGTCTTGTTTTGTCTTTGGCTGTGTCACAGGGTTGGCATCTACATCAGTTAGATGTTCGAAATGCCTTCTTACATGGTATACTTGAGGAAGATGTCTTTATGCGCCAACCACTAGGATATGCTGATAAAAGGAATCCATGTTAGATTTTTATACTTGACAAGGTCTTATATGGGCTTAAACAAATGCACGGCTAAGTCAGAAGTTGCAATTGCTTGGTTTCACTCCATCCAAGGCAAATACATCACTATTCTTTTATAAGTCTGGGAAGCATACTGTCTATATGTTGGTTTGTATGGATGATATAATTGTTGCTAGCTCATCACATGAGGCAGTATCTGCCTTACTTAATGATCTTGAAAGAGAATTTGCTATAAAGGATCTTGGTGAGTTGCATTACTTTCTCAGCATTGAGGTTAAGAAGGGATCGGCATGGAGAACTTCTTACTCAAGAAAGGTATGCAATTGATCTGTTAAAAAGAGCACACCCTTGGCAGTATCAAAAAAGCTGTCTGACACTAGCGCATATCCATTGGGATCAGAAGACTCCACAAGGTACAAGAGCATTGTTGGTGCTTTGCAATATTTGACACTAACTTGTCCAGATATCTCCTTTTGAGTTAACAAAGTGTGTCAATTCTTACATTCTCCAACTACGGTACACTAGGAAGCTGTTTAGTAGATTCTCAGATATGTTAAAGGAACACTAAACTTAGGGTTGCACATTGGTAAATCCAAGGAAATTCTAGTTAGTGCCTTCTCAGAAGCTGATTGGGCAGGTTGTCCATATAATTGGCGGTGTATAGGAGGCTTTGTCGTATACCTAGGAGTAAATCTGATTTCCTGGTGTGCAAGAAAGCAAGCTATAGTCTCAGGGTCAAGCATAGAAGCTGAATATAAGTCCATGGTAAACACTACTACTGAGATTATGTGGGTGAGAAAATTACTTGATGAACTTGGTGTTCCTCACCCGATGGTTTCATAGCTATGCTGTGACAATTTAGGGGCTTGTTGATATTTCTAACACGATCCAATTTAGGAAGGCGAAAGAAATATATATGGGATATCTATCTAATCATGTTAGCTTGGATATGGGATTAACCTCATGATCCAACAAAGCGAAGTTAGGCGGTGTTAGTAGTGGGATGTAAACTTAGCATCATTATCCATAGTGGAATTAATCTCACCAGGATATGTACTCAAGGTATACCACTCATTTCTAGGCATTACCTATACACTAGTCTGTCACCCTAGCAATAACGCTCAAAGAAATGCGGGTATGGTATTCTTGAAAGGCCTTGATAAAAGAATGAACATGATATCTCGCAAAAGCCTACGGATAGAAATACCATCGTAGCACTTCACCGGGAGTAATCCAGGTATCGTATTTATATTTTACCACAGGGAAGGTAAGTCTATGGAAAGTAGAGAGAAAAGGATATCTAATGATTTAGGAAGTGATTTACTTATGAGATCCACTTACAGTTGTATAATGCAGAGTAGCCATATGCATCTAACATTACTCAATAGGATAAGTCACAAGATAAAGATAATTATATAAATGATAACTACCCAAGTCTAAGATCATCATATGCCACTAGTATCATACGAGTTATTAGCATGTTATAGAAAGAATAGAAAGAATATTCCAAAGATACTCCTAATCATATGTCAATGAATACTACAATTAATGCAATACATCTAGCTATCATGGCAAGGTTGCTTTACATCTACACATGGCAAGCATTACCAATAACAACCAAGGACAAAACTTGATCATTACCGTAATTATAAGCTTGACTAGTCCTACATTCGGAGGGTGGATTACAAAGGACTCAACAGGACTATCACTCCCGCGATCTACCACATGGCCCGGAATGTAGGGTGCAATTGCAGATAAACGTTTTATAAACACCACGTTTACACATTGCTTATCACCCACATAGTGATCATCTACGTGGATGCTATACAATTCCATGCATAAGATATAAGACAATCTCACTAAACTAAACATATAATCATAGCATGCATAAACACATATCAATAAGAATATAATCATTATATAGATCAAAGTCATAACAATAGTGTATCAATAATAATACTTACAGATCGAATACAAGAGCGAAGTCACAAGAACGATGCTCCTTCTACTGCTTGACTATCAGGAACTCAAGATGAACTTGATCTTCAACTAGAACTAGCTAGATAGCTAACTACTTCTAGTATGATGAACTAGGGCTTAGGTCTAGACTTGGTTGGACTTGATGAGAATGAATTGATAATGAACTAGTATGAATTAGGGTTTAGCCCTGGGGTCAGCTGGTCTTCTTATATAGGACTTGGCGATGAATGTGGACCCTTGGATCAAACCGACCTTCAATAACGGTGTAGATACAACATCAAGGTTGGTGGTAAACCGACATAAAAATGTGAGGCTGACAGGCGGGACCCACCCGGCGGCCGGCCTAAATGGCTTTGGCGGCCGCCAGGGTCCAGAAAGTTCTTGACTTCATGTTTCTTCTGGTGTCCTCTGGTACCTTCTAGAGTGTTTTAGTCCACTTTTCGGGTTGAGTTACTTCACGGTCAAGTCTTATCATCATATGTTTTATAGATTCCGGAACTTTCTCCATTCTTCTCGGCATTTATGTGTTAAGTCCCCGAAAGTCACAAAATACCAAAACTTTTGGAAATATATTAGTTAGACCCCTAGACTTATGTTGGTCTTTAACTTGAGCCCTTATTTCATGTTAATTGACTTATAATATTATGCTATAACAGGTGTCAACAAGCTCCCCCAAGCTTACCTCTTGCTAGTCTCTAGCAAGACACATGATATTATATTAAACTTCTTACTTGGATCAGGAGTTGCTGCAATGCTATCACACTTTAAGAGTACACATGCTTTCAAACAAAATTTCTCTCCAGATAAGAATAAACTTTTCAAAACTTCAACTTACCCATATTACCTTTTTACCTTTTGGGGCTTATAACCTTTTTCTTCAATCTTGGGTAATTGAAAGATAGAACAGTCAAGTCGAGCACTGTATCTCAAACTCTTTTGATCAACTATACTTGTCGTGGTCTAATACCACCGTCCACAAGAATGTCTCGGCTAATCGTGTCTCGATGGCCTAGCTCTAGAGACAATGACACAAGATTTATACTGGTTCGGGGCAAATCGTGCTCCCTAGTCCAGTGTGATCACTATCCGAGCTCAAACACTCATATCGGGGCGAGTACAAGCGAGTCGAGAGAGGGAGAGGGCTCCCAAGTCTCTGTGATTTAGGCTAGTGCCAATATCGAGTGTGTGTGTGTGAGTGTGGGTGTTGAGAATTGAACCTCTGCCTCGACCTGGTGGCCGGCCTTCCCCTTTTATAGTCGCAAGGGGGCGGGGCACATGGGCTCATCACAGGTTGAGGACTTGAAGAAACGTAGATACATGTACAGGAAGATAGGAGCAGTATTAGAGCTCTCGGATGAGCTCGTTCCGTGGACATGAACTTCCTTCGAGCTCCAGAGTACTTTGGATGCCGAAATTGGTCGTCGCCGTACGCGGGAATCGGGGTTTGGGCGGTGGTCAGGCGTCGCCCTGTCCCTAATCGTAGTTGGAGGACGTCTTCTTGGTATGGGGAGGCCCATACCGAGGATGGGGATGGTGTACCCCGTATGTACCCGCGCGGCACTGTGGCGGAGTGGTTGGAGTCGACGGGGCACGGCGAGGTGATCGGCTGACAGCTCTTTCCCCACTGTTGCCCGGCGTGGCTACAGTGGTCGTCAGGGAGTTGTTGAGCTTGTCAGAGAGTTGTTGACCAACTTCTGTACCCGCAGGCTTCTCCGAGAAGGCAGGCGGATGAGCTCTCGGTGGTCCTCATAAGGTCCGTCGCGAGGGAGCTCGAGCGAGGCGGAAAGAGGTCCCCGAGTGCGATGAAGACGGGGAAGCTCGTTATGGGAGAGCTCGAACGAGGCGGTGGCTTGTCCTTGCGCGGAGAGCTCGTATGCGGTGAGGATTTCGAGGCACCGTGGTGGGACGCCCTGTCTCCCGTGCGGTCGGAGTCTGAGGCCGTGTTTGCTAGCTGATAGCAAGTGGGGAGCTCGTTTATGGGTGTCCCAAATATCGATCCCCCACAGTAGCCCCCGAGCATTTGGGGGAGAAGAGGTCTCTCCCAGATGCTATTCGCGTGGTGGCCTTCTTCGCCGTGAGGACTCTCGTTTATGGGTTGATGTTTGTTCGTGGGTGCGCGCGAGCGCACCCGCGGGTGTAGCTCCCGAGGCTCCGTGAGAATAGTAGATTCTCGCGGAGGCTTTTTAGAATTTTCGTGGGCTCATCGACCCGCTTCTCTAGCGATTGTTCGCGGAGGTGGTGAGCTCGAGCTCGATCTTGCCTCGTTAGCCGAGATCGAGTGCTCAGTGAGCTGCCGTCGGATAGTCGGTGAGGTCCGAGCTCGAGCTCGTTAAATGCGATCTATTTGGTGGATCGACCTCAAGTTCGAGCTCGACTTCCGAGATTTTCGAGCCCCCGGCGATGTGCGGGGGCGAGGTGCTTCCTCATCGATGAGGTTAGCTCGAGTCGATCGTGGCCCTCAGCGACCCGAACGCGCGCAAGCAAAAGCCCCCGAGCCCTTTAGAAAGCTCAGGGCATGGGCCGTCGATGCCGCTTTCTCAAGGCGCTCCTCGCTCGTGATGTCTCTAGGCGGCCTTCGAAGCTCTTGAGTCGAGCTGGCCTTCGAACCCTGAGGCGGTGAGCTCGTGCTTCGAGCTCTGTTTTTGGAGCTTGGCGATCCGGCCGCTCTTGGCCGAGCTCTTGGATTTTACCCTGTGTAAAAAAATAGCCGTTGGGATCTTACCGTTGAGGTTTTTACCGTTGGCGAGTTATCCCATTAATGCCGCGTGCCGTTCGCTTCCGCCGGTGGCGGGCGCCCGTCGATCTCGTGGCGTCCGTTGCGGCGGATGTGACGCGCGGTGGGCCCTCCGGCGGTTTCTCCTCGACGCCTCCGTCTCGCCCCGAGCTCTATAAATAGGCGGGGATCGGGAGCGGATTCACCTTCCCACTTCTTGCCTTCCCTCGCAGAGAGAGAAAGAGAGTTCAATCGCCGCCGCTTTTTTCGTAGATCCGATCTCCCCATCTCCACCTTCACCCGCCTCCAGGTCCGAGAGATGGGTTCGTGGCCGCCGACGGCGACGTAGGCGTTGATCGAGAGGTGCTGTCGTCGGCGGGTCGCCGTACCGGGACAACGGCGGAGGAGTGGATCATCCGCGAAGACGCCGCGAGACTCCCGACCCGCCGGTGGGATATGTCGTCTCATTCGTGGCCTTCCACGGCGCTGGCTCGGCATGCCCGCGGGCGACTTCTTCCGAGGCCTCATCTCGTCTTGGGGCATTGAGCTCCAAAGACTGACACCGAATGGGGTGTTTCTCCTCTCGGCCTTCACCATGCTCTGCGAGGGGTGGTTGGGGATCCCTCCCAACTGGGAGCTCTTCAAGCACTACATCTACGCGAAGATCCAGCCTCTGCCGGCAGGGAGGCGGCCGGCCCCGATGCTGCGTCCCGAATGCAGGCTGGGGGAAGGTCCGCGAGTCCTTCCCGTGGATGACTTCCCCGTCCCCGAATCCCGGGTGGAGGGAGGAGTGGTTCTATCTTAAGAACGACCCCTCCCATCCCCGCCGCGGTTCACCGGGCCGCACCTTCGCCACCGCAGCAAGCTATGGCGCGAGGGACCGCACGATCACACACACGGAGCAAGTGGAGCGGGGCGGTGAGCAAGATCAAGATCAAGCCCTCCGCGACACCGGGCTGGCGGTGAATCACATCATCGAGGCCCGGCCGCGCGCAAGGCGGGTGCCTCTCGGCGTCGAGCTCTCCGGATGTGGGAGATGAAGGAGGAGG